>MU106624.1:0-69760 GCA_012274485.2 Sinapis alba
CAAGCCTGTGGTTTCACATCATTATGGTCACCATCACGATCAATAACGTTGAAAGTTATCATAATAGGGACTTTGGCGGCTGATTGTAAGGGTATCCCACTGTCTACACGTATACCCCTAACAAGCTTACTAGGAGCAGTTGGCAAATAGAGGTCATCACCCTGCATTTCAATTTTCTCTAACTCCCTGCCATAAATAAGTGTTAGATTAACCTTGCATTTAACATACCCTCCCATACCATGAAAGATCAAATTATACCTCCTGATACCGGCTCTGCGCTCTTCTTTTGGAAGGGGAAATAGCACCCCGGAAATGGATGTAACTTTGTCAAAGAAGTCAAACTCTCTAGTGAACATGTCCAAGGCACTGGGACTGAAACCATCAATGATATGCTGACGAACTTGTGGCAAAATTTCTTGGAATGATGCATTCTGAAATGTTAAAGGAAGAATAGGTGAGCTCGGACTTTTTTTTTTTTTTTTTTTTTGAGAGAGAGATCGGATTTTTACAGCCGACCAGTCCGCATCTATAGAACAAAGTTCTACCGCCATTCCTATCTAAATAACCTAATCTCTGTCTCACTACATTTTTGCCCAAATGATACTTCCCAAGAACAAATTCATGCTAATACAGAACTATAAGCAGTCATGAAACCCATTTCGGTCTTGGAAGTATGTGCTTTACAACCATCATCATCATGTCGAATCAAGAATGCTTTCAGCATTGCATAACATGTGGAGAATAACCTAACCAGAAAACTTTGAAGATGATTTTTGCAAGAGATCGTATACTGCAACTCGGGATAGTCACAATTAGAGCCAGTACATTGTACTAGATGGTAAAGCTATTTAATATTGTGAAAGATCGTTAAGCTACATATCAGCAGTAACATTGATAATCTACTAGTCAAATAGTAGTAAGATGCTAACTCCACACAAAAAAAAAAACTAAGACCAATATAAAATAAGCCGAAAAGGATAAATAATGCACAAACCTTATCGATAGAACCGTCCTTTGGTGTTTCCTGAACAGACTCTCCCTGTCATTATAAGAAATATTTGAAGTTAACAAATCTCCGCAAAGGTTACAAGCAAAATTAAGTTCTTGCAAAGTCCACCAAGTTAATTTACCTGCAAATGCCAAATGAGAATATGGGCAAATATGTCGCTTCTTTGGGTAGCTCTAAGAAGATACCCTTCAACCAACCTCTGCACAAAGACAACTGAAAAAGGTTAAACATCTTCGAAACCAGAAGAAGGAAAGAACTCAAGTAAGGCATCACACATATCCAGCCCCCTAGAAGTATATAATTTAAATGGAGTTTGAGGATACTGTGACAAGAGAAAACGCGAGCAATCAAAGTCCCAATTACAAAATAATAGACATGGTCTTTGAAAATATGAGGTTGATAATCCAATTCTAGTTTTTTTAAATAAGAAAAATAATTCAGTTTTAGATAAAAGACTAATAAAGGAAAGGTTTCTGGGCTCCCAGTTCCGTTTTTCGCACCATGGTTGGATAAATTAAGGAAAATGCTGCAGTACACCGAATGCAGAAGTTCTATTTCTGAGACTAATAAAACACTCCAATGACAGCACTAAAAAGAGAAAAAGAGAAAATTTCACGTATTAAGAAGAGAGACTACATTATATATATATCTAATGAGAACAAGCAGAATGATATAATTCAAATAGCTTAGACCCCAAATTGCTTATCAACACTAAATCAAATAGCTTCGTCCTCAAACTGCTTATAAAAGACTATGTATATTAGATGAGACTTACCCCTTCATCATAGCGCAGACACTGCACCAATTGGGGCATGAAGAAAGTAACTCGGTCAGGAGGGTAGGACTCCAAAACTCTTAGGACATATGCCATGACACGTGGATGTCCTTTATAAGCAGGAGTGAGGAACTCGAGAGCCTGTGTAATTGAACAAGCAGCCCAGTGTGGTAGCTGCTGCAACAGCACTGAGTTCTCTTCAACATTTTTGGGTGTAACAAAATACGGCAATGCCTGGGGTATTGTACGGAGATCTACAATATGTGTCTGCGTGAAAGAGTACAAGTGAGAAAGCTCATAAAACATCAGTCGATCAATAAAAAAATATTAGCCATGACATCAAATTGTGTTTTATATACCAAGAGGTCCAGCGCACGTACAACCCTAGCAATCTGATTCTTAACAGAAATTTCAATCCCTTCAATAAATATATTCAGCTTGAAGTACCATGACAAACTTTTTCCCAGTTGCACATGCCTCACTGATTTTGTGGGATGATGCAAATTTGTAACCTTCATACCAAATTACAGTATATTCCTCTAAAACTATAAAATCGTTAGAGTAACATCTCTAATGCCATACCTGAACAAGCTGAGTGACTTCGGATTTTACAGCAGCATTTGCCGGAAATCTGGAAGCGAGAGATAAAGCAATGCGAGGGTCCACTGAAAAGGCGGTTTTAGCATGTTCGGTCCATTTTTCGGAGCTTATTTTCAGCCGCGAATATGGACTGTCCCTGTACAAACGTTTCCACTTCAAAGAATGAATATCATGTACGTCAAAGAGAACTAACGAGAAGTGAAAGCGTCATAAAAGGAAACCAAGTTTTACTTTGAACTAATAGGTTGTGCCCATACGTCAAGCCTGTCAGCCTCATGCTGGCAGAGCATTAGGAGCAACTGCTTCCTTTTTTCTTTTCCCACAGTGTAGTTGTCCATCTCACCCCAGACGGGGTGATACTGATCGGTCTGTAGACATGCAGCCAAAGTAAATATCATATTTTGCAATCAAACTATGTTACTGGGAGAAAGTAGAAAAAAAATTTGCAGATGGTTACTGTACCACATCAATCAAGTTCTCAATTTCACGAGGTTTTCCTTTGGAATCAGATTGACTTAAATCTGATGGCTCGTTTGATAAAAAGTGAACAAAAACTGAAACAGAAAGAGCCTCGCTTTGACAAAAATTCGGAATATTTACATCATACCACTCTGGTTGATGAGCAAACCAGCCTAAGGAAGTCCTGGAACAAGTAGAAAAGACATAATTTCTTATTGACGTGTATGAAAAATAGAACAAATGTATAACAGACAAATTGGCCTAAGCATTAAGCCATTTGCAAGCACCTGAACATGCCATATTAAATGGGGGATTAACATAAAGCCTAAAATGTAGCTACTTTCAGTTATGATAGAGCTATAAAAATAGCAGACACTAGCCCATACAGTTCAATGCAATGTGCAATTGCAATTCAAGCTAAATCCTAAGGCGGACAAAACAGTAAGAGAGCCTTTTACACTAATATATAGTCCAGCAAAGAAAGTAAAGAAAAAATCAAATGTGTGCCCCCAGATCAAAGACGCAGGATGGTAGATCTCCAAAATGAAAGAATAACAAAAGGTACAGTGCAACAAAAACAATGGCCCATCATAAAAAGAAAAACAATGGGAATTAGCAAAAAAAAAAAGTGACCTGTAAATTCGATCTTCCAATAGCTGGAGCCCAGATCTAAATTTCTGCATATTGCCTTGTGTTTGGCATGAGCAGAACTTCAGTCCAAGGAGCATCAAAGAAAAAAAGGTACCAGCAGCTGCCGGGTGGCGAGTAAAGCACCAGTCAAAGTCTGTACTCCGTTGTAACATTCGACCTAGCAGCAAAAGTTGCTCCGTGCTATTATGTCGAACAACCTAAAGAAGCATTTAGTGATAAGAAACTCACTTAAATAATTATATGCTTCCTTAATGATTAGTAAGCAAATGCCCAAGTTAAACAAAATTACTCCAAGACCACAACTTTGTCGTCTCTGATTCAACTAGTGATATTTGATTCAACTAGTATTATAAAATTATCACCACTAATAATACTCTAGATCTTTTTAATCAACGACTAAGAAGAATTGAGGTGACCCACCTACATGAGTTCCGTCTGTATAAGAAAAAGTAGAGAGATAAATTCTAACCTCAAAACGATCAATTAAAAATCCAAGCCACAGTCTGTGAGCAACTATTTGGTCAACTGGATCACTTTCAGGTGATCCTTCTGGTTCCCCAGGGGCAAGATGAGGTCTTAATTTTGCAGCTGGGCCAGAGTATCGCACATCAGACGCAAAGAGTCCTCGCTTTGTATCAATTGTCCAAATCCATGCATCAACAAGCTCGGCAAGGACTAGAGATACAAGTTGAGGAGCAGCAGAAACCAACCAGGTCCAAATAAAAATTCCAGTTTCCATAGCATCTGGAGTAGATATATATGCAGGACACCAACAAAGGAGACGCAGTAACTGAGAAAAGCCTTCCACATTCGTTTTTGACTCAGCACCCTGATGCAACAAGAAGAGAAATTAGAATACATGTGCTCGTCAACCCATCTGGTCTTGGTTAGAAAACCTTACCAGGTTTGACAGAAGTAGTGCAGTTGCTTGAGAACAAGTTTCTCGGAATTGTGTCTTATCCACCTCTCCACCTTTTTCAGCAGTATTAACAAATTGCTGAAGGAGACGCACAAACCGCGCGATTAACATCTCATTAAATGAGTCATCCTCTGGTTGTGGTGCCTGGGAAAATGCCCCAGATATTAATCTTTGAAGGCCACCACCAAAACCACTAGGCGCTGAGCTAGATTGAAATCCACCAATACTGTTGTACAACCGTCGCATGCCAGCAATTTCCCCAGCATGGTTGCATTTTACTGTTGCACTGACTACACCAGTACCAAGTACCTCCAAGTTAAAGGATTCAGAAACTTTTAAGTTTGCCCCTGATGCTGCAGCTGCTGCTGCCATCACCGCTGGAATATTTGCAGTTCTTATCCCTGACCAAATTTCATTTTTCCCAGTTCCAATCTTTATCTCAGATAGAAGAGAGACCACATCAGTTGTAGTTTGTGCTCGCTGCCATGTGTTTGCCTTACACAGCTTGTCCTGTGGTAGATATTAAAAACAAGAGAGGACCGTGAAACTCTATTGCAACTCAGAGAAACAGCAAGAACAATTTAACTTTAGCAGAACACACGGAAAAGAGCCCAACCTTGAGACTTATACAAAAAGAATTCATGGAAACAACAACTTAAGCCCCTATATCTAAAGCAATTCATAGTTCGTTTGAGCACCAAGAACAGACTCATGACAATCTCAGATTTAAAGTAAAAAAAACTGTACATCTGAAAAATACCACGCAACCAATACCATAAACAATAAAACAGCAATTATGGTTGTTAAGGGAGAGAAAAACTGAATGAATCCCACCTGCCTGAATCATTTCAAGAAAATATAGAAGTCTAAAACTAAAAACAAGTTCGTTAAACACAGTAGAAGGAAGGAAAACATGGCACTGCAACAGAACAGAGACAGCAATTATATCTCCACAGTAAGTCTCTGTTTAAAAATGTCACACTAAAAGATTGAACTGGCGTAATAGAAGTCTGTCATAGTAAGGAAATTTGAATGTGAAAATAGAAGATAATATGAATTGGTAAACAGAAGGAAACCTGAAGCAAACCCTGACTGGTACATGGAGCATATGAAAGCGATATTATGATCCATTCTCGAACAACTTTCTGGTATAAGGATCGGACAGCAGCAGTCCAAGCAGGATCATTGACAACTGTTGAAGATGTATTGTCATGAACAGAAAACAGCAAACTATCCAGACACGAAGAATGCCAGAGGACCTGCATTTTCTCATTGTCAGACGATCAACAAAGCAGAGGGATAATTTCCAAAGGAACAGTTGAAGAAGGTAAAAGGCTAACACCGAAATAAGTTAACAACAGGAGAAGAATAAATTACTAGATGTACAACGGAGAGGAAATATGCAGAAAAAAAAAAGTAAACCGTGAAAAAATGTCTATGGTAGACGTGAAACAACAAACACAACTTATTTGGAAGTCCTTGTAAAACAAACAGACTACACTACTGGTGTCTGTGGGATTATATATGAGAAAAAATTGATCATTCGTTAGAGATAATAGAAAGAGAAAAACTAGATTCAGCAAAAGAAAGGAAAAAAAATCTGCAACGGGTAACCCATGAAACTATTGGAAACTTCAATCTGCAATTGTTAGCCTATAATTATTAGAATTTGATAATATTACTTAGGTTTTGGGCCTTATTCCTGGAATTTTTTCTGTGAATACTCGCCTTGAAAATACTATCATGGCTAAATATAACACTACCTCTCCATACTTCTATCAGTGTAGTATATTCATCATATATATGCAATATATCGGCTCGTTTTTCTCTTACAAACATGGTGAAACTACATATAATCTTTTGAACGAGAGAACGTATACCCATTTACCTGAGGAAACTTGTCCCGTAACTGAGTTAACAGGTTCACAGAGATATTTCGAACGTGTTCATCTCTCTGTGACATACTTTTTATGAGGAAACAAGCATGTGCATACGTTGTCAGTTCTCTATTACGAGCATCTTTTCCAGTAAGTGATATTCGATCTTCCTGAAACCAGATAGCATTTTTATGCAAAACTCATATACTGTTAGAATGTATAAGTGAGTATGCAGCAGAACACAGAAAAGCAGAATTGGTGTTGGTGACAAAATGACCAAGTGCATATATAAAAGGACATAAGGAATGAACGGGCTAGAGTTGCCATCAAAGGGCCCTTGGCCAAAAATGAGCTACAATAGTACGACCAAGTATTTACATACCAGCCATGAGACTGCTGTTTCGAAGGATCTATGCACAATTGCCGTCAAACACTGGGAAACGGCAGGAGTAAGATTTGGAGTTTTCAGATATTCGAAGACACAGCTGAAGGCGCTTCTAGAAGCAGATACACTTGAGTCGCCGTTAAGGATACCCCCGTTGCTAATAAAGCGTATGATTTCCAAAAAAGTGACAGCAAGCAAATAGGTAGCTTTCACTCCTAAAAGGATTAAAATAAAAATAAGCTCTAAGCATCTAACATAGCCAAACCAAAGTCCTTCAGGCAGATATTAAACAATAACTCCTTGTTTGTTTTACCTGAAATGGTGTGCATTGATGCAACGTCAACTCGGCCACCTAAGGCAGTTGAAAGAGCAAGTCTCTGTATTGAAGCTACTTTCTCATTTCCATTTCCTCGACGACTACCAGGATTATGAAGCGCGTTGAGTTCCAATTCGTCTTCAAGCCATTTTACAGAACTGACAACCTACAAAGAGCAACGCTCAATTAGCTACAGTTAATCAACAGAACAAGAACGTATCTACTGGGATTGTAAGACTCAGTATTTAGAAGGCTTCTAATCTGGTGAACCATAAATTAATCTCTGAAGATGACCTTCTAGACTGACTTACAAGAGGTGGAGTGCCTTGAGAAATCCGCTGAACAGCAAGAACCCACTCTGTATTCCACATGTAAGGCCCTCCCACAGCTTGCAAAGCAGCATTCGTGCTCCCGCTGTTCACTGAATTGGAGGTTGACTTGCCAGCTGGTGTTGGAGCTTTCAGAATAGGAGGTGCTAAGCCAAAGAGGGCTATATAGAACCAAAGATTGCGGAACAACTTCAAAAGTGAGGGTTCCACATCCAAAGTAGGATCAAAATCCGAACATATTTCCGCCACTGCAGGAAGAAGAGGCCCTAAAAAATCCACACCACTCCTAGGAGAAGAAGCACGTAATAAATATTCAGGTCATTAAGAAGAAAGAAATAAACTTTCGACATCCACTGAAGATTTTCCGATTATTCTAAGCTTTTAGGACAACTGTAGAGAGGAAAATGTTTATTTTATCTATAATGTTAACAGCATGATCACAACATTGATCATCCTTCATGCAATACATAAACCTTGCTGAGAACATAGTAGCCAGCAAAAGCTGTTGCCAGCAGATTTCTCGTAGTCTGAGGACTTTCTTATGTATAAATACTTTATTCAACAGCGAGCAGTAGTTCAAGCTTTTAATTACTATATGACTTGGCAGTTAAAAGATAAACTAAACCATAAACAGTGGAAAAAAACTCTAATGTTTATACAAAGCTAAGATGATATAATTACCCGCCACTTTTGGACTCGGCAGCCAGGCCTACATCTGAACACAACGAAAGCAAACGATGGCGATAGTCCGAGCGCAATTTTGTATCAACAAGACCATTGGCAATTGTAAGAAAACCTGCAGGAAGAGTCTACAGCACAATTGGATCTGTAAGGATCAATATAATAGTTAAATAATCAAAAACAAACATAGTAAAATACCTCTATACGCTCAGTTGTAGCTTCTGGTGCTGATGTTTTGCTTTCTACAGATCCTACACTCGACAGTTTGCTCAAGTAACTTCTGGTCATCAGAACTACCGTCTCGCGGTAAGACTTCTCAAACCCTAACGTTGCTATGCGAGAAACTGCATCAAGAAGCTGCACAAAATTGGCATAGATGCATAAATAAATATGTCAACAATGATGAAGATATCACTGCCAAGGTTCGAGAAAGTAGCATATATAGGATATCATGCTAGAAAATGGAACCATACTTGGAGTCGCAAGAAGCTAGGAGACGAAGCATCACCCTCTTCCAAGCTTTCAATAAAAAGTGGCAATATCATGTCTGCTACTTCGGGCTTCTTTACAGCAACATTGAGATCAGCAAGCAGCCGTATCACATTTAGCTGTACAGCAAGCACTTGCTTTTCTCTATCAACCTGAACACCAAATGATGAGCCTTAGTGGAAATGTAAAATAAAAACGAAACCTAAAGAAGGCGGATTAACAGCTGACGAAGTAAAATGATTTTCTCCACGTTAAGAGAAACGTTGACAAGTTACCTGTTCTTCATAATCATTTCTTTCACGAACACTTGACGCTAACCCCATAATGAAGGTGTCCACTGGGGCTCGGTCCTTGGCCCAGCCAGATTCAATAATCTCACAACTAGTCTTAAATACGCTCTCCAACAAAGGCCCTTGATCAGGCTGTTAGAACAAAGAATTAGAAATACATAGAAACTTCCTTCAGTAATCTAATTGAAAACGAACTATAATATATTAATATATGTCCAAACTTGTGACATGATGTGTCCGATTGTACTTCTATAGAACTCCAGTGATAGAGTAGAATATGTTGCTCGTCTGAATGAAAACAAAATTTTACCTGAGCACAGACTGCCAGTACCAATGGTTTAAGTCGGATGAGCAACACACGAAGTGGCTGGCCTCCTCTTGCCACTGCAATCTTTGCAATCCCAGAAAGCAGAGAACCGAACAGCTCTTCACAGGCCTTCATCTTCCGCCACACAGATGTCAAGCAGGCATCGGCAGCATCTAATAGCAATGCAAGAGTCTCCAGGACCAACCTTTTAGAAGTTTTTCCATCTGTTTCCAGAGACACCAGGCTCTTGATTTTCATTTTAGCTGCAGCCTGATAAACAGACAGTTTCACATTGACTCTAGATTTCAGAACTGGACCTTGTTCGTTCCAGTCTCGTTTTCTTGACTGTAAAACAAAAGGCAGAAACAGAGTTATCATCTTTTCTAAGAAATCCATACTCCACTCAAGATCCGCAAAGTAAGTACCGTATGAAAACATGCCAAACTTTACAGTTAAAGGGATTATTAACTAGCGACTGCTTCTTGTCTCTAGCATTCCTGATAAAGGGGCCTAAGTATACCATGAGAAAAGCGTTACCTTGAGAAATGCAGACATGGACTGGAGCTGCCTCTTCGCTATAAATCGCACTTGATCCTGAAGTTTAGAATCAACTTTGACTTTCTCTAAAATATGAGTGATCAACCTAAAGGCAATCTCTTGCTTCTCCAAGCTCTCGATAGATTCATCCTCAAAAGAAGCCACTTGTTGTCTAAACACAGGGTTAGAGCCTCCACTACCTTCACTAAATCCGAAGCTCAGCTGATCAACACCACTCTTCCACACGATGCTACCCCCATTAACCACAACAGACGAGGAACTCTTAGAGGACACGGTGGACCCATCGCCAGGACTAGACTCCTCAGTTTTGCCTGAGGGATTACGGTTCGTGCTAACGGGAGAGCTCTGAGCTGACGAATTTTCAGAGTTCGCAGAGTTCTGCTGTTCCTTGGGCGATGGAAGCGCAACAAACTGATCAAGAAGCATTGTTATCAACTTATCCCCATCAGACTGCAGAATCGACGGGAAATTCTGGGAGAGCGCCACCAAAAAAGCCTTGGAAATCGACGGATCACCGTCCCTCTCGCTGCAGCTCGTGGCGGCTATCACGACATCACCTGTAAACCTAGCAACCTCGGTGCCAAACTCCGGCGATAGATCCGCCGCGCACGAAAGATAGCTCAAGAAATCGCAATAAAACGCAGAGATCGCCTGCGAAGGAAACGAATGCGGCCAGAAGGAACGGCGGAACGACGCAGGGACAGCGCTGAGGAAATCATTCACGGCGGATTTGGCGCGATTGTCTGTTGATTCGGGGTTCTTAGAGATGATCCGAGCGACGGCTAATACGGCGTTAAGATGACTACGAGAAACCCTAGGCGATTCAGCGAGGAGCCATTCCGTTTGAGGACAACGGCCGCATATCCAAGCTAGTTTCTCAGAGAATTGCTTCGGATTTTCCGCTATAATGTCGCAAAGCTCCGTCAATGCCTCCATCTCCGATCAAGAACCAACAAAATTAGCTGAAAAGGGAATTTCTGAGATCAGATCTGCATGAAGACGGAGTCAAGATCTCGTATGATCCACGAACGAAGGAGATTGTAAATGTGAGTGTAGGAATCAATTGTTCTCGATTCGTGCCACGGTGTATGAGGAGGAAGAAGAAGAAGCCATGGAAGGAGTTTGAAGGTTCATTGTGATGTCGACTGAGTCGTCATTCGTTTTGTCTCTTGCCTTTTTTTTCTCTCGCTCTTGGGTTAATGATTTGTCCGTTGTAGAAGATCTTCGAAAGGGTAATAGGTAAAATGCTAATAATGTTCGTAAGAGACAAAGTCGGTAGAATCGGTCTAAAGTCTAAACCATGTAAACATATAGCTTTTTGTAGTTCCTACTATTTGAACTATGTAATTGAATTAATTGATGTCTATAAAAGAACATTTTGTGTTCAAAAAAAAAAAAAAAAAAAAACTATAAAAGAACATTTAATCATTTTCAAGAATTTTAGTTATAAAAATTTTACTAATCAAATAGATAGAAATCAATGCTTTATGTTCATGATACTCGATAACTACAATATATGTTCTTCCCCATGGCAGAATGCCCACGAGATAAACTAACTTTATCTCAAAAATCAAACTTACAGCAATATATGTTTTTTTTTGCTAAACTGTAAATATCATATAAATGAAAAGAAAATTTGACAAAGAAAATCTTAAGTTTGAATCCACTTTGGTAAAAAAGAAAAACAAGATGGATCAATAACTGAACCTACAAAGCTAGCTAAGCTTATCTCAACCACAAGGTTATAAGAGATTTGAAAAGATTGTGTTTCTTTCTAGAGGATATAATATTTTTCAGCTCCTTATTAATTCTCTGAAACACAATCATGGGCGGCACTGAGTTCTGATTATGTATCAAGTTGTTTCTCTGCTTCCATAGGTGAAAGATATATGCTTGGCAGTCAGCTTACCCCCATCTCAACACTTCAAAGATAAAAAGTATATTAGTTTGAATCTTCTGTCACCACTCTAAAAATAGTAAGTTATATTGTAGGTTATCACAATAGTGTAAGATTCAACACCTTTTTCAAAACATTAAGATTCAACACCCTATTTTCATCTTTCAACATTCTACGTCATTTTTTCCACATAATAATTCAACTCACATTCAACATTTATCAGTTATAATAGTTTTGTTTGGTAAAACTCAACAACATATTTTACTAATTGATATTTTTTGTTCATATTAAGTAAAATTAATCTTTTTATTAAAAATAATAAAATTTTATATAAAAATAAAAATAAAATAAATAATTTAATCTATAATCAGATAAATGATTTCAAATACCTACAATGAAAATGTCAAAATCTTTACAAAATATCATGGGTTGTTGGTGGTCTCCTCATTTTCCTTATTCAACATGTTTAATGTTTTCAACATCAAATAATCTACATCATCAAATTTATTTATTTAACATGTTAAATATAGTGATTCAACTGTTGAATCTTTTATATAAAACATGCATTAAAAGTGATTTTATACTTTTTAAGTTTAACTTGTAATACGTGTAACTAAGACAAGACCATTTACAATAAAGGTGTAAAATAAAACTACATTGATGATGTTGAATACTGAAAATTGATGATGTGAATTAGTTTATGTTGAAAACATTCAATATGTTGAATGGAGATAAAATAAAAAGCATGTCACTTTCTAAAGACTTTTAACATGTTTATACCATCCTAATTATTTCAATCAATTATCAGATTATAAATTAAATAATTATTTTGATTTATTATTATTTATTCTCTATAGATGGAGATTAAATTTATTCAATTTAAACATAGAAAATAATTATTAATTAGTAAAATAAAGTGTTGAATTTTATTTTAAAAATTATTGTAATAGGTAAAATTGAATGTGCATTGAATTATTAGTTGGAAGAAAAAGAAAATGATTAGTCCTTGTGTCTAGAAAGCCTATGGGATCACACCATGATTATCAAGAGAGAAAAAATGATGCTAAGTGTTAAAAGATGAAATATGGTGTTTAATCTGAAGTGTTTCAAAAAAAAAAAAGTTTCAAAAAGGGTGTTAAAACACTGCAAAAGAGGAACAAATTACTATTGTGTAATTAGTTAGATAAATCAAACTAACATCATTAGTTTTGACAAAGTAAATTGTAGTCATGTTACACTATTGTAATATTATTGCTCTTTAAAAGATTACCTCTTTGGCCATGCTTTTTGTAATAACAAAAATCATTGGTTGTTTCACATATAGTTCGATACTCCATCTGTGGAATTCGAAGTCCCACAGCTTCATTTGCTCCGAACAAATCTATGATTCTTGCTTGATATATCCAAACAAAAATAGGTAGACATATAGAAATGGAATCAAAAGATAATAAAATAAGAAATTGATACCAATTGCTCTTGATGCCTTCTCCATTCTCTTCCAGCATCACCAGAACATAACGAAAGGTAGAATAATAATAGATGACTTACAATTCTATTAAATATGTTAGATTAGAAGTATCAGCGCTAGACAAATTGAATAGATTCAAAAGACCAGAATGTACCTTAATAAGAGTAGCTCAAGACTAATGAGCATCCTTAGTTTTGCAGGATTCTATGCTTCTCAAAAGTGACTTGGAAACCATGTTAGTCTCTCTCTCATCATGGAACAACACCATGGAAGAAAATGGTCTGAAAGATTGTGGCTTTGGATTTTGATAATTTTTGAGCCATTGGTGCAAAGGAATATGTGGTGATGAAGAGATATATGTGATGTAACTATAAGTTGGAATCGAACTATATATAGAGATGTATTAGTAAGTGAGGAGTCAGTCGTCATCTCGTTGTTACAATGGTGAAGACGATGCATTATTGACGTAGATAGCGGGGGAGATGAGAAGTGTCGAAGATTTGAAACGCATAAACCGTAAAGTTGATTTAGCGACCTAGGAAAAAAATTGAGATGTCACACAGAGGAAACATAATACTTATAAATAAATATATGGGATATCAAACTTTAAACCTAAGAATATTAGTATTTATGTTTTATTCGGCCGAATTATTATTCTGTCAAAAGATTCTAAAAAGTATTGGATTATAACATTAAAAATATTTATGGCCTGCAAAAATATTTTGATGATGCATTGACATCTCACTGTGAATTGTTTTTCTGAATTAGACACCTTCACAAATATCAAATGTTTATATTTTTATAGTACAAAAATTACTTAAAATTTCAATTAGAACTTTTAATAATACTTTGAGTTTATTTATTTTTAAATATTATATCAAAATAAATATAAAGTTGATTACTTGAAATATTTATTTAAGTTTGAATACTATTTTGAATCTTTTAGTAGTTTTAAAAGTTTATAGAACTACAGAAATTATCAAAATGTGTTAAAAATTAACATATATAAATATTTTCAAATTAAAAAATACCAAAATTAATTTTTTATTTATACACTGGTTTTTAATATTTATAAATTATTATTTAATATGTTCATAATATACAATATGATTATTTTTATTATATTCTGTATGATTATTATTTTATTATATTCTAAAACTTCCATAAAATTCTAGACGTTCTCTAGAACCATTTAAAAGATTATGAATATCTTCGTTTAATTCAAATCATATATAAAGAAAAAATACTTAAACCATTTTCTAAAACAAGGTGGGATACTTCCAAAAGAAAAAAAAATCATGCATATATGATGTATATAATCCATCCAACTTTTGATACTCATCAATTCGATTATTTGAGAAGTGATTTTGATTATTTGTCATATTCACCATAAATTTAGGTAATTTTGCTTATTTGTCATATTCTTATGAAACATCATTTTAAACAATTATTTGAACTTTATTGAATAAGTAGAAATAAATATTAAGATAGAATTGTAAATATTTTGCTTAACCCAATCTTTAAAATCATATTTATTATAATGTATATAGTGTAATATATATTAATCAATTTGTAAGTGGTTTTATTAGTGAAAACTCTACCAATTCATAATTTAATTATTGTGCTTCAGTCTTTTTCAAAGAAAAAATATATACATAATAAATTGAACATCACTATATTGATCAAAATTTAAGATTTTCATAAGTCTTAAACAGATAATATCAATAAACTAAGGTCTATTTGTATGGTGCCGTTATGTTAATTTCATATATTATAATTATAACACGTATTGTGTCCTTAATACATGTAAGAATAATTATATAAATATAAATAAGAGTTAGAACATAATTCTAACAAATTTATTCAAAAACAATGAGAAAACAACCATTAAAACCTTGAACTTTCAAATTAAAGCCAAAAAAATCTTCAACTCGTGTTTGAGCCAAAAAAATCTCCAACTTTTAAATATTGGTCATTTTAACTCTCATATTTTGTTGATTCGGCCATTTAAGAAACATGAATAGTCAACTAATAAAACCGATTAAAAAATAAACGTTTGTTAACTTTCTAAACGACATCATTTTAAAAACTGGTTAAACCATTGATCAAACGACGTCTTTTTGTTTCTATAAACATTTAAATCATCTCTTTCGTGAAATCATAACTCCAAATCAACTTCATCTTATTTACTGTGCTTTCACGAAAGAGATGTTTTAAGTGTTTACAAAAGCAAAAAAAGACATCGTTTGATCAATGTTTTAATCAATTTTTAAAATGATGTCGTTTAGAGAGTTAACAAACGTTTATTTTTAATCGGTTTTATTAGTTGACTATTCAAGTTTCTTAAATGGCCGAATCAACAAAATATGAGAGTTAAAATGACCAATATTTAAAAGTTGGAGATTTTTTTGGCTCAAACACGAGTTGAAGGTTTTTTTGGCTTTAATTTGAAAGTTCGAGATTTTAATGGTTGTTTTCTCCAAAAACAATTGATGTATTATATTATATTATATTATAGTATAGTATATTATATATTCAGCCTCACGCAGCTTTTAAAATAATATTTTATAGAATATGTGGCTTAATATTTTAAAATGTATTAGTTAGTTTTAAATAACTAATTTATAGTTTGTTATAATAAAATAATATTATTTTTATTGTAGTTTACATGATTTTTATCTTTATCAGAATATGTATTGAGAAATTGTTAAAAATACCACAAGTTAAGTATTACTTTTCAAAAATACCTTTAATCAAAAATATATTAACATTTGGGTTTATGTTTTAGTGATTATTGTTTAGGGTTTAGTATAAAGAGGGTGTTTTGGGTTTATAAATATTTAAACAAATTAGCTTAGTGTTTTTTTTATCACAAATTTATGGTATTTATGAAAATATTCATTCATTAGTGGTAAACTTAAAGTAGTATCAAACTTGTGGTAGAATTAAAATTTCCCCGTATGGATTTGTAACTATAATACAAACAAAATTATTTATATCTTTAAGTTTCTTTAAATTATCAGAATTTATAGATATATTTTGATTAAAATCCTAACTATATGAAGCAATATATTATATTTAATATAAAAATAAATAAACATAGAAATGTTGAGAATGTTTAAGAAATCTCTCATATTATATTTCAGAAATTTTTGAATTTAATCTTATATTGTTAATTAATTGTGTACACAACTAAACTATAATTAATAGTTAATATTTGTTAAACTCTCAAATAAATTAATATTATGTAACCAAGCAATATAGAATCTTTTCAAAATTATTATTTTCTGAATTTGACATAAATACTAGATATATAAGTATAAACTCTATAAATGAGTAATGTTAACACTATGATAATCAGAGATATTATTTTGTAAAAAAACTTTTTTGATTTATACTTTTAAAATATTTTTAATTTAAATAGATGAACAAAATATTTAATTTCAGGATATTATATATTATTTAAACTCTATAGATTTAAATTGAGGGAATTTCAACTTTACCACAAATTTGATACCACTTTTCAAATTTATTTTCAAAGGTTAATTATTTTCATAAATACCTTAAGTTTGCGATAAAACAATAAATTAATTTTTAAATAATTTATAAAATATTTATAGAAATTTATAAATCAAACTTCAATTCCTAAATACTAAACTCTAAATAATAATCATTAAATTCTAAACCCAAATGTTAGGGTACTTTTGAAAAAGTGTATCTTTGAAAAGATTTAGCCAACTTATGGTATTTTAAGCAATTTCTTATTTTAATTGGATTATTTGATATGTTTTATGTGTGTTGAATATGTATAACACAATACAAAAATATTTTTATATGTAGTTCAAAAAAATAACGACAAAATATTAAATGAAAAATAAAATTTGAGATGAAATTCATTTTGAATACAAATAAACAATAAAATTCTTTGTTTATGTTTCTATAATTTAAATATAGTAATTTTTAATTTATAGTTTGATTGGGGCTATATATTTAGGTAAGAGTTTACTAAATGTTATTATCTTATCAATTTTTCAAATGATGATTATGTTTTACATTGGCCAAATTTGGTACCAGAGAAATTTATTAATTTAATATGTTTATTAATTTATAGAATGTTAATTTATAGAGTTTATACTTTATCTCTAATCTATCTCTATACTTTGCAAGATGCTTGAGCCTAACCGTAAGCTGTTTAACCGTGACAGCTCTAGCCTCTAGGCGGTGGGTTTGATAACGTTTCAAGGTTTGTTTGGGTTTTCATTATGCGAATAATTGGGTGAAAATATGAAAATGTATTTGCATGTTTTATCCCTTTGTCGTTTCTTTGTTGTGTGTGTTTCATGGGACTTTGATTAAATGTCTAGTTAACATATAATTATGGTTTTACTTCTAGATGATATCATTTAAATATTATTTATTGTAATTGATTTTTGTATATAATTAAATTTATAATAATTTTGATAAATTAAATTTAATGATAAAACTAATAAATAATTTTGATTGGTTAATAATAGAAAAATAACATTTAATTTTAATTGTATGAGCTGTGATATAGTTATTATGTTGTATTTATCTATAGTCATAAACCCTCTTAGGTTAGGACTCGGTTCTCTTTGTATATATAGTCAGCGATGTATATGAATAAGAACATAACAGTTTACAATCTACTTTATGGTATCAGAACCTAATATTGATCTCTGAAATTTTTTCTTCCTTCTGCCTCCGCTTAATACTACTGCAACGACGTTTGGTTTCATTCCTTTATCATGTCAACCACGCCTGCTACTACTTCTTCTACCTCTACTTCTTCTACTACGGAGATTTCCCCGATAGAATCTCATTACATACTTCATCCCTCTGATAATCATGGCGCCTTGATGACACCAGTACTTCTCCGAGGAGACAACTACTCCGAGTGGACTACAGAGATTTGGAACTCTCTCCAAGCTAAACAAAAGATCGGTATCTTTGACGAAACTATACCTAAACCATCTACTAATCTCAATCTCTCACGCTGGACCTCTACAAACTCCATGTTCGGGACTTACTAAGCACATCGAAGGGTTGGGTCTCAGGTTAAGCATGCTAAGAAGGGATATCAGTTGGGTAGATCGAAGGATCTAAAGGCTATGAACATGAACGTAAACACACAAAAAATCTTTCGTTAAGAAGATATGACATCTTTCTTTTCTTGGAACATGCGTGTGTTCAAAAAACCACACAAACACTTGGTAGTTAGAAAGTGGATTCAGTCTGAGAAACCATTATTTGTCTTTCTTATCGAAACAAGAGTACAAGAAAGTAAGTGTAAAGAAATTCTGAAGTCTGCGTTGCCAGGCTGGAATTCTATAACGAATTATGACTATCATCGTCTTGGCTGCATCTGGTTTTGATGGGTTCTGGTGTGTGTGTTAAATTACTTCACAAGAGTGCCCAAATCATCACTTGTATCGTTCAAGCTGATGTGGTAGATCATTTTATTTTCTCTGCTAACTATGGTTCAAACTTCATAGCTGATAAGCGACAACTGTGGGCTAACATTATAGTTACATATCAGGCTTACAAGCATCTTTCTTTACCTTGGATACTGCTTGGAGATTACAACAGCACATTTTCATCTACTGAACACTCTCGTATGCAGGACTATTTGGGGGACCAATCAGGAATGTCGCACTTTCAGGAGATTGTCACTGATTGTGCTCTTACTGATTTTGCCTATTCCGGATCTTTGTTTACTTGGTGGAAAAGAGGGGTGCGGGCCCTATAGGGAAAAAAGGACTGGTCACTAATCAACGGGATTGGCTTCATCTTTACCCGTATTTCTGTGCTTCTTTGAAACCAGCGGCATCTCAGATCATGCTAGATATTTGGGTCGGCTTAAGCAACAGTCAATAGGCAATTGTAAGCTATTAAAAATTTTCAACTATTTGACATAGAATGGAGATTTTCTGTCTACTGTTAATAGCAAATGGGAAGAGTCAGGACATATCTTTCATTCTAGAACAGCTCTCAACATGTTTCGTCAGAAGCTAAAGTCATTGAAGTATGCAATGCAGGAAATGAACATAAATCATTATGGAGATCTCCAGACTCAGACACAGAATTCATTTGAGAATTTATGTCTTTGCCAAGAGCAAGCGCTCTCCGATCCTAGTCATGCCTCTTTTAGGGCAGCGGAGGAAGCTTCTAAACGATGGCATCACTTAGCACTCGTGGAGGAGAAGTTTCTCATGCAGAAATCTCGAATTCAATGGCTTACTCTTGGAGATCAAAATACTACTTTCTACCATCATGCTGTTCAAGATCATGGATCACAAATAACATCAACGTGCTGTATACAGAATCATGAGAAGTACTGATGGAAACCTCAGCTATAAAGAAGGAAGCAGTGGATTATTTTCAACAATTCCTCCAATTGGAACCAACTCGAAGCACTCCTCTCTCAGTGGATGCTCTGCAATCACTCATGAGTTTTTGATGCTCACCACATGACAAAACTTTTATGGTCTCCATGGTCACCCCTCTAGGAACATCTCAAGCACTAAAGTCTCTCCCTAATGGAAGTTTTCGGGGCCTGATGGCTACACCAAGGAATTATTCATAGCGGCTTGGTCTATTGTCGGAAATGACATCATTACGATGATCCAATCTTTCTTTCTGTTTAGTTTTTTTTCCCTGGAGTCAATTCCACTATCTTGGCTTTGATCCCTAAGAAAAATCTATCTCAAACCATGAAATATTATAGGTCAATTTCTTACTGCAACCTCCTTTATAAGATCATTTCAAAGATTCTTGCAAATTGACTTAAAATGATACTTCAAGCAACTATTGAGCTCAATCATAGTGCATCTGTGGAAAGGGAGGCTATTATTTGAGAATGTGTTGTTGGCAACAGAGTTGGTGAATGGCTATCACCTTCCCAACATCTCAGACCAAGTACCATAAAGCTTCATATCTCGAAAGCATTTGACACAGTTAAATGTGAATCAACACTTCAGTGCTTAAAAAATGGGACTGCCTAGTCAATTAATCCGGTGGATATATCTCTGCATCTCGAAAGCACATTTTTGGTTGCAATAAATGGAAAGCTTGAAAGGTTCTTTAATAGTGCTCGTGGAATAAGACAGAAGGGCTCCCTCTCCCTCTATATGTATGGTATTGTGAATAATATCCTCTCTGGTATCCTGATCAGGCTGCAGTTGATGGTCAGTTTTGGCTACCATCCGCAGTGTCAGCAGGTTCAGCTCACTCATCTCAGCTTTGCTGACGACATTCTGGTTTTCATAGATGGGAGTGTAAGGTCTCTCAATGGGGTTCTAGAGGTAATGCATCAGTTTACAAGACTATCATGTCTACAGATTAATGTCTCCAAGTTTTTTTTAGTTTCTGCTGGAAAGAATCAACATATATTAGTTCAATCTGCTCATAGTCACGGTTTTATTACATGAACTTTACATGTAAGATATTTGGGCATGCCGCTTACAACTAAGGTCTGGAGTAAGTTGGAATATGAACCATTCATTGATCAGATTTGAAACAAATTTCTCTCATGGACCCATCAAGCTCTATCCTTTGTTGGTTGTCTTCAGTTAATCAAGTTGGGGATTACTAGTACCGTCAACTTTTGGAGCTCGGCGTTCATTTTCCCACAAGGCTGTTTGGACACAATTGAGAGTATGTGTAGTGCCTTCCTATGGTCTTATATGGAGACTGTTCTCTCTAATGGGATCCTACTGGGTCGCCTGGACCTTTGAGTACTTACTCAAGAACAGCTCTTACTGGGATGTAAATGATAAAAATGGTTACTGGATTTGGCGTACGCTTTTAAATCTTCGTCCCATAGGAAGGCCTCGCGAATGGTGGAATTCGTCGTGTTTCTTCCTCGATCCAACCCAATTGATCTTGGATCCACTCACAAACTTCAGTCATCCTCCTCTTGTCAATCTCATCAAGCTTCGAGTATGCAAAACCACCTTCTTGTTCAGCCGCTGAAGAGAAGAAGAGAAAGAAATGTTAGAGCATCTATAATCTCATTCTATTTTTTCACTCTAAAATAGAGTTTAAAGTAAACAAGATTCAAACATATTTCATTTCCAGTTCTAAAATAGAGTAGAAATAGGTTTACTCTACAAATAGAGTAGTTTATTTTTTTTGCTCATTACTCTATCTTTCACTCTAAAATAGAGTACCGTTAATGTTGAACTCAACTCTATTATAGAGTTACTCTATTATGAAGGAAAAAAAGAGTGAACCATTGAAGATGGTCTTAGTAGCATAGAGTAGTAGTAGAAGAAACAGATCTGATATCAAAAAGAAAAATAGAAAAAAAGAAAAAAAATGTTTTAGTTTGTAACCATTAGATTAAGTGATATGGAGGGTGAGATTTTCATCAAGTGTGTTCCTTGCCACACCAATTTCAACCAATCAAAAATAACCACCTTCATTTTAATTGTATTTATCCTTTTAATTCATTAATCTTTATATAAGGTTTTTTAAGAAAAATATGTTTACCTTTAATATTTTGAACTTTAGTTTGAAAAGATTAGATTTAAAATTTAATTTAATTATGTTAATATATAGATATATTGGTTTTAAAGATAGTGTTTATGATATATATATATATATAAGGTTTCAAGTATGAAGTTTAGGATTTGTTATAATATTTGAGACTAAATTTTGAAAAGATTAATTATGTCTAAGATTTGGTATTCAACTTTGAAAATATTATATTTAATGTTTAGATTTATGATTTGGGGTATATGGCTTCTGTATAGAGATTAGTGTTTGGATTATAGTGTTTGAGGTTTAGATTTAAAATTTGAGACTATTTTTTTAAAAAAATGATTAAACTTTGAGTTTAAGTTTAAGATTTGAGGTTATAGTATGAAAATATTAGATTTTTAACTTTATGGTTAGAGTTTAGAGTTCAAAATAATGATTAGGGAATAAAGTTTCAAATAGCCACGAAAATTTTCATGACAAAAATCGTTGCAAAATTATATTTTGTGGATTAACCATGTTTTTATTTTGCTACAGTTTTGCCATGAAATAATTATTGTAAGATAGTGGCTATTTTAGTTGTATTTATAAATTATAACAATATACTAGGAATGGCATGAATCAAATATTAGGCCCTAGGCCTAATAAGACCCTATATTGTTATATTGTCTAGACAGTTTAAAAGGTTTTATCAGGTATATTGTCCCTAGTATTAGATTCATTCATAGGTGGTGCTTAGGCTGTTTAAAAGGTTTTAAAATAGTGACCATAATATTTGATTCATGTCATTCCTAGTATATTGCTATATTTTCTAGATGGTTAAAAAGATTTTATCAATTGTGAATAATAATATTTAATATAAAATATTATAGATATTTAGTATATTGTTATAATTTATAAACGTATAAGCCACTTAACTAATAATCTAGGCATTCGCTTAGTCGCTCTAGGCGCTAGTCGTTTAGTCATTGCCCATTTAACCCTTAGCGCTTTCTGTTTATAAACGCCTAAGCCGCTTAATGTTTTATATTAATACCATTAAATATTTAGTATACTTAATATATTTTCTATGCGGTTTAAAAGGTTTTAAAATAGTGATCATAATATTCGATTCATGTCATCCCTAGTATATTGTTATATTGTCTAGACGATTTACAAGGTTTTATCAATTGTGAATAATAATATATAATACAAAATATTACAGATATTTAGTATATTGTTATAATTTTTAAAAGCCTAAGCCGCTTAACTAATAATCTAAGTATCCGCTTAGTTGTTTTAGACGCTAGTCTTTAAGTTATCACCTGCTTAGCGATTTTTTGATATTGGTTTAAACATAGTCAACCAAGATAGAAAAATAAAAGATGAGTCAACTGATATAACCCAATAATAAAGAGCCCAAGATGTGAGTGGGCTAAGTATGGCCTAAATTTGTCAGTATAAATTGAATAAACAAATATTGTAAACATTGAAGTGATTGTAAATAGTGAAATGCTTTTAAGTACTGAAATGCTTGTAAGTATTAAACATGTTTAGGGTTCTAAAACGCAGCCGCCGTGACAGATTATACGACAGAAAGCGTTTGGCGGTTTAATCGAAAATAACAAATTTTATTGTTTTGAGGTTCCAAATCAGATTATATAGTATAAATCTTTCATATTAAGAGATAAAACATGGAAGAAGTGTTAATATTGACTTCTAGTGTGTTTAAATCGAGTGGCCGCCATTATTATAGCTGAAAAAATTGTAAAATCTAATTTAAAAAAGATTATATTATAATTACATTTTTGCATTTCTTTTAATAAAAGAAAACAAAAATGATAATTGACCAAAATTTGGTTTGAACTCGCACCTCATGTGGTTAACACTACACCGCATCCACTAAACCAACGTGAAATTATGGTATTTCTCTAGCAAAGTACTATATATTACAATTATCACTAAAACAATTCTACAAATTAATTCTCTATAAACCTCATATAATTTCTGAATAATTGATTCGGCTCTAGGTCCCAGTCAAGCATACGCATAGCGTCTAGCGCAATTCCGAACATGGGATACGTTATAGAATATACACCATTATTGTATAATATTATATAGGGACGCATGAGATATATATATGTTACATTAATCTTAGTAGTATTTTCACGTTAGAAGCTACAAGTCACACAAAAGTGGCAATACCAATACCAACATTGTCCTTTTTTGCTTTTTTTTTTTTTTCTTTTCTTTCAAGCCATATATAGTTATTAGAAGACACATACTCACATCAAATAGAGCTAAGTTTATTTTCCTACTTCGCCACCCATACAATGTTATCAAGAGGGAAGAAGTGGCAAACTGGTGCTGACCTTGGCTCTATTTTCAACACCTTAAAAGCTTCATGATCAACGTTCCACATAGACGTGTTCATGTGACAAACAGCAGGCCCCACAACCCGATGTTTCCCATCATCTGTCACCAAGTTAACCTCAAAGACTTTGGTTCCACTTTTATGACCATGACAATAATACACGACATAAGGGTATGGCATTCTATGACACCCCAATATCTTAATCCCAACAAGCTCCTTAGGAGCCTCGGCGAATGTATAGTTACGCAAAGCATAGCTTATTGTCTGTTGGGAAGGTACCATTACTTTTGTTGTCATGACCTTGAGTTCTGCATTAGATGCTATTGTTTTCTTGGCGAGATCAAGCATTGACTCCAAAGATGTCCCACAAAACTTGTACTCTCCTTCAATGGCCTTGTAGTTACAACGTACCAGAGTCTCCTTCATGGCTTTAGCTTGGGGAGAGTCTTTGGAGATAGAGAAGTGATTCAGAAGGAAGTCAAGCTTAGACTTAGTGAAAGGAATGAGATCAGCTTCTTGTCTTGTGAGAAGTGGAGGAACTTTTCTAAGATCGTTTTTGTTGAAGTAAATGGGCAATTTGGTTCCTATTTTAAGATCATTGATTTTGAAAAACATGTACAGTGTAGGATCCTCGAATTCACCATCTTTGAGCAAATGGCTATTGTTCTGAACTTCTTGTTCCTTGGTTGATATCAGCTTTCTTGACGTGTGTGCCTCTACGACCCACTAACACAATAACCGATTTTTATATATTTAGAGACGAAAAACTTTCGAAAAACAATACTCAAAATTTTACTTTCACTTTCATTTTACGAAAGCCATTGTACAAAAAGAAAAAATTACTTTCATTTTCACAAAAATTCTAAAAACATGTTTCCCAGAAAAAAAAAAGAACAAAAAAGATTTGTGCTTCTTTCTTTCTAACAATGTGGTAAGAAGTTAGAACCACGAATCAGAAACTTCTACAGATTAAGCTACAAAATTAATTCATTACAAACTATTTGATGAATACGATGTATATTCACTAAAAAAAAGAATATGATGTATATTCTTACAGTATAATTAGTGTACTTTTATCATTTTTATAGTTTTGATCCAGTTCAAGAAGCAGCTCACATGAATAATGCTTTCATCCCAATCAAGCTTTATATAAAACACTTAGAGAGAGGTACATAACATACCAGAGAGAAGAGGAGGAAGGTGTGGAAGGTGACCGAGAATCGCAAAGAAGCCATGGATTTTATTTTCTCCGTAGAGAGAACTGAGTTTCTTCTTCTTCTTCTTCTAGTTTTGACCTTACAAAATAGATTAGCAAATTCTTTTAAAGAAAACAGAAGAAGGTATTCACAACTGATCTTAGATCTCAATGAACTATGAATACCACCATCTCTCTACATATTTATAATAATAAATCTACTTGTGCTGATGCTGACTTATTATTATTATTATTATTTTAATTTCATTGATGTTTTCATCGATTAGTTTAAATATTAAGTAAACTGTTAACATACTTAATTCCATTTGATTTTTAGTACTAATTATTGTGCAGCCTGCAGCTTCTTACATCGCAATCTGATTTGAAACGGTAAAAGATGAAGATAAAATAATTGATATTAACTCAGAGATTGGTTCGAGTGATTCTATAATACAAACAGTATATTTCATGGATCATCCTTTACGTCCTGAAGAAAAATATAGTAAAATAATTAAAATTTTATATTAATTATTATTTTTTCTTGTCGTATAGAAAAAGAGGAATATTCATAGCGATATACTTTGTTTATATTTCTTCTAACTTTTGAAATTGTTTTAGTGGCTTCTGAAGCTTTTCAAAAAAAAATCAGCTATGTTTTTAGGTGTTTTAGATGTTTAGTGCTTTCAAAGAAAGATGTGAGGTTTTATCATGACTTCAAGGAAATTCGTGATGATCTGAAGAAAAAGGCAAAAATTAGGTGTTTAATCTCAATTTGGTATAAATTGAAAATATGCATAGTGATAGTGGGTTTAAAATATTTTTGGTACGGAAATTAGAACTAGGCGAATGAACATAAAAAAAATTTATATATATTATAGCTGATACAAATAGGTTGTTTACGTACCATTTGAATAGGTAACAAATCAATTATAGTTTATTTTAAATGAGATAAATTGTCAAAATAGCGTTTGTGAGAGAGAACTAGGACTTTTTAACATTATGTATAAAGTTGTTTGGATGATTGTCGATGTGTCGAGATGATATGTGATTTGCTTTAATGATATGTGATATGCCTAGAGGATTGATGATGTGCCTAGATCATAGGCGATGTTCCTAGATGATTGACGATGTGTCTAAATGATTGGCGATGTGCATAGATTATTCTTTCGAAGTTTTATGCATTTGACAATCTAGACGAGTTTACTATGACTCTTTTCAAAGTTTTTCATCTAGATGATGATCAACTGAACGAGTAACTCGAACCTATCAAGGAAAGTTGTACTCGACTTAGTTCCTGATCAAGGCGAGTTTATTGTAACTATTTGCAGAGTCATTCAACTAGGTAATGATCAATTAGGCGAGTAACTTGAACATGTCAACGAGAGTTGTACTCGTCTTAGGCGATCGGGGCAAGTTTATTGTGAACTCTTTACAGAGTCTTTCAACTAGGTGATGATCAACTAGGAGAGTAACTCAAACATGTCAAAGCGAGTTGTACTCAACTTAGTAATCAAGGTGAGTTTACTGAGAACTATGTTCATAGTCATTTAACTCTTCGAGTTACTCGTACTGTCAAGGTGAGCTGAACTCGTCTTCATGGTAAATGAAGGTGAATTTACTATGAACGTCATTAAAATTGGTTAGTTATTTTGTACCTGTAAAGCTGAGTTAAATCGACTTTGTGTCTAAATGACGACGAGTTTACTGTGAACCTCATTTAACTCAGCGAATTTCTTGTACTTGTCAAGGTAAGTTAAACTCGGCTTTGTGCCTAGATGAAAGTGATTTCACTGTGAACGTCATTCAACTCAGCGAGTTACTCATACATGTCAAGGGGAGATGAACTCAACGGAGATGATTTTATTGTGAACGTCATTCAACTCAGCGAGTTACTCATACTTTCAAAGTGAGTTGAACCCGATTTTGTTCCTAGATGAAGGCGATTATATTATGAACGTCATTCAACTCAACGAGTTACTCAAACCTGTCGAGGTGAGTTGAACTCGGTTTTGTGCCTATATGAAAGCGAGTTTAATGTGAAGGTTATTTAACTCGGCCTGTTACTTGTACATGTTAAGGTGAGTTGAACTCGACTTTGTGCCTAGTGGAAGGCAAGTTTACTGTGAATAAGTATCAATCCAATTATAGTTTATTAAAAAGGAGACAAAAGCTATAATGGCGTTATGAGAGAGAACTATATCTTTTTGGCTTTGTTTAAAGATGTCTAGATGATAGGCGATGGGACTAGATGATAGGGGATGTGCCTATATCATGCTCTATATGCCCTTTTAGACTTTGAGGATCCTCCTTATTTATTTATATAAAGTCGAAGTCTATGTATTTTTTCTTTCCGTCTAAGGTTTTTAGCAGACTTCTTTTTTCTTTGATGATTTTTGTTCTTTTAGATGAGCCGATTTCATACTGTTTTGTTCCTGAAAATAGTTTCCACCTCTCCTCTTCTTTCACTCGAGTAACTTAACACCTCTCTCAGGACCAGTATGATTATCCATGCCCGATGGTTCTACATTCATCTCTAAATGTCATTGGGTACTGTTCACTTCTTCGCCATTCTTGCAACCGTCATCTGTAATATGTGCACGTGTTTTCGCACCCCCAAGAGGAGGAAGAGGAGAATGAAGAGAAGGATTTAATAGTCCTTGTTGAGGGAGAGAAACTCATCTCCTAGGAAGAGGAGGATTTAATACACTTTGTTGATAGACAAAAACTCATCTCCAACATTAGGAAACATATCAATTGATCCTTTCGTAGATGAAGAGTTGAAATATCAAGCATGTTCTAAAGACGAAGACGAATTTTTACCGTGAGAGAGCGATTGTTCAATCCAAGTATGGGATCTGTCGATCCGGTGTATGGCGACTGATTCAACATATTTTATTTTTGCTATTTAATTTTCATTATTCCTTAGAATTGCTTATTGTCTATAATTAATACCTTAGGATGATAATTAGAGGAGTAATCTTTATTTTTCATCAGACTTTTAATTTAAAGTTTTTGGAAGACAAGTTGATGTTCTGTTGGGAGAAACTTTCTAAATTCATGTTTATTATGTAATCTAATTATGCATACTTCATTATTGATTGTATTTCGTTCGCTATGTATTTGTAGTTTAATAGTTAAGTTTTAGAGTTTCAATGAAATTAATGAGACATAATGTGTATGATTATTTAGATTAAAAATAATTTGTTAGAATTCTTCACAATGATTGAATTCGATTAGTTACCTAGTTCTTGATTTTAGGTTAATTAGATACAACGAGAGTGTATTTGATTGCTTAAAAATAATCTTGGTGAGCAAAGTATTCTTAAACAATGAGAGTTGATGTTAAGGTGCTTAGTGAACATATCGAAACCCTAATATAATGTACGTTCAATATCCTAGACTCAGAGAGACTTAGTTCTCTAGGTTGTTATACATAGTAATTAGAGCCACGAGAGTAGTTAATTATTCAATTGTTTTTTTAAGAATGATGCTTAATTGATTTTCTAACAAATTGTCCACATTCATGATCTGATTTCCTACGATATCACTAATGTCTAACGCTTTACTCCACAGTTTTACACTAGATTTAATAACTACTTTTATTTCAATTTTATTCAACAACTATAACGTATTTAGTGTCATCTAACTTAATTTGAATTTGAGAATTGAACTGTGTATCTAGTCTCTCTGGATTTCATCATGATCTTTACTGTTGCGAATTGATGTCCCTTTGCAATGAAATTCAAGGGTAAAATATTGAGTATCAAGTTTTTGGTGTTGTTGATGGAGAACAATAACACATTTGATTTTTTCACATAGGATTTAGTCTATATTTTTAAGTTTTAATATTACGTGTCCTTTTTTCTTATCTCTGTTGTTTTAAGTGTATAACATAAAATTGACAAAAGTCTACATATTTGATTGCACTTGATAATGGAAACTAATTAAAATCGAAAAAGAAACCAAAATCCAAGAAGAAACAAGTTGAGATATGCGATCACTTTCATGATCAATAATTTCAGTTTCAAGATGGCTAACATATTCTTCTTCATGTTCATGTAGGTGCAGTGAGTGATCATATTGCTCAAAATCATGTGATCCTTCAGCAATAGGGTATGCTAAATCATGCGTTTCTTCAGAATCTACCACTTTGGAATTTTGAAACCATAATTCTTTTACAGAATCAGCTACCACAGTGACAGTAGCATTAGCAAGGTCAGCAAATGCGACAAACCATTTGAGACTTTGATTCACTGGAGGCATTTTTGTGAATCAGAATCCCATCAAACTTCTTTATATCAATAAGCAAGACTATCAGATTAAGTCACATTAATTCAAGTGGTAAAACAGAACCAATTTTATGGCTTGACTTAGAAGCATCCAATAGAGGATCTTGAGACGATTAAGGAGATATCTAGCATTACACTTTTCAATGGTGTTCTACGTGACTAATTGAGGTGTATCATTTTCATTTTTTCTCTCACTAAAAAGGTTTTGAGTGGCTCAAATATCTCCTCCCAACATTTTCTAGGCTCTTGGTATGATCTGAAATGAGCTTTCTTTCGTTACTTCTATACTAAGTCCAGATCTAACCATCCAAAGAACAAAATCTCAAGATTTCAATATGGTAGAGTTGAACCCTTTTTCGGGGCTTGTAGAGTTGAACCCTTTTTCGAGGCTCGAAAATATTTCATGGAGTATACCAGGGACTGTTTTTGACATGGTTGCTCTAAAAAGTGTAAATACCTTCTACTGGAACATTGAAGTCAAATATTAGTTGACTCTGGATACAATTAGCAAGAAAAAATTTATTACCTAATCTATAAAAGATGCATCTCAGTTGACTGAGAATTTAGCAGCCAGCAACAATGATCATTGTATAGAGTATGACATGACTACTAAAGGTACAACTTCTGAAAGTGCACATGTATGAACTGAAGCAATGATAGCTCAGATGTTCAAAGTTTCTATGAGAATTTGATTGACATCAATGCTCAGGTATCTCAATAACAATTTCGACAAATTAGTCACTCATGTGAAGCAGTTAGAGATTCAAAATGCTCATAATTCTGATCCCATCCAACATGATGTTTAACATCTTCCTGAAATGATAGAGGGGAATCCTAAAGTTCGATGTAATGTTAACACACTGAGAGAGATAATGGAAAAGAAAAAATCATCGTTCTGGAGAAAGAAAATGAGGAAAAAGGCCAAGGAATTGGGCATCAGAGTCTTGGGATCAATCGATCCATGTTACCTGATCAATTGATATGAAGTGCAGAGGCATGTAAGAAACCGGTCAATCGATCAAACCCATGGATCGATCGATCCTATGTTTGGGACAAAAAACAAGATTTCTTATAATGAATGTGTTTATGTTCCTAGGATGCAATATCTTAACGCGCCACAACATCTAAGAGAGCCTATAAATGAAAATATTATGGTAAAAGTTTTTAAAAAGTGAAAAGGCTTCTTAACACATTGTTTGAAGATGCTTGGTGCACTACCATATAAATTGATTCTTCAGCAGAACCAGAAAAATATGGAGAAGATTGATGAACTATTTTTAAATCACTGATGAAGTAATTGCCCAAGTTAGAAGACCCTGGAAAATATGTGATTCATGTTCAGTATCATGAATTTATTTTACATACTCTCTTTGTGATTCTAAGTCTATGGTTGTATCTTTTCCAAGGACATTGCTGAGAGAATGAATATTGTTACATAACTTTTTAAACTGACTTTAGAGTTTTCAGACTCTTCCACAAAGTCTCCACAAGGTACCATTAATAATCTAGATGAAAAAGTTGGGAATGCCTTCTTCCGGTTGATTTTCTGTTAGTGGAGATAAGCAATGGTTAAAAGAACCCTTTTGATCCTGGGAAGAGCTCTTCTAGCCATAATTGTTGCAATAGTTAATTTTCATAAGAATAAAATTTCTTTTACAAACATTGATGAAAATGTTGAGTACAAAGTGGTGCCCACTGAAAATGTATGCAACTAGCTACTTGTGTTAGTGTGGCTAATGAACATATGCATGTAGCAACTTCTCAAAGATATTTATGTGATAAGAGCAAGATCAAAAAAGTTACAGATGGAGACTCTTCCATCGCAACTCATAAGTCTGCTATAAAAGTTTAAGGGGAATTAAAGTGCAAAAGGATCAAAGGCAATCCTCTCTGATGTTGATACCTCAAAGATATTGATGTAATTGAGTATAAGATACAAAGCAAACGAACCTCAAAAATTTCTCAAAATTTCAAGTTACTCTCACATCATAGATGAAAGAGAAAAATTTGGAAGTTCTGAAGGATCTTGTGAGAAATGTTCTAAAGCCCAATTAAAGCGTTAGATGGTGATAATTGTTTTAAAGCAAGTCCACATGCTCATCAGACTGAAAATGAACTTTAAAAATCAAGAAAATGATGTTGAACAGTAAGTCTGCATGCAACCCACTAGTAATAGTACAATCTTTTTTATTTTTCATTTTTGAGACTTATTTTTGTTTTTAGGATTTTTGTGTGTGGTATGAAGAAGAAAAAAAAGAATTGAACATAGGCAAGCACACAATAGATTGATCCACCTTCCGCTTTCTTCCTGCAAAAGACAATAAGATTATGATCGATCATTCTATCCATAATTGATTAATCCACTTTCTTCAGATGGATTGAACCCCTTACCAAGTAAGTAACACATATTTAGTTCTTATTTTACAATCACTAACTTGTTTGCTCATTTTTTCTTAAAAAAATATTGATTATGTTGTTTTAGTGAGTAAAAACTAATCGAGAACTATTAATTTTTCTTGGAATTAACCATCTAACTAACATTATTGACCATTATTTCAGCCACTGATTGTATATTGTACAACATGAAAAACAACAAAGTTGATTTATTTGCAAATGCCATCGAGGCTTATTTGGGTGTTTGAAAAATCCAAAGCTCACTTTTACCTAATTTATTTGATTCTCTTGACTTAGGATTTTGTATACATTGAGGCCATAAAAATATTAGTTTTTAAGAGTATGGTTTTCCTCTTTATTTCCTTTAATAAAAAAATATATATAAAAAGAATAAAAGATAGATGTCATAACAAAAGTGAACCGAGAATTATGTTGTTTGTCCTACCACTGCTCACGTTTTGTGGAAGCTTTTCTAATAATCTCAGTAGATAGAAAGAAAAATATGATATCCTACTAGGTATGAAGAACCGACTACCAAAGTAAGAAAATGGAGAACAAAAAAAATAGAAGTAAGATTGTATATGTGATTAGAGTATGAATGGGTAAGAATGCATGTGTCATATTGTCGATATCCCCTTGTTGACACAGCATGCTTAAATCTTTAGTAAGGTAAATGATGGTAAATTTGGATAACTTATATGAGTTGTGTGATTTCAAGGAAGATTTTGATGATATGAAGAAAAAGAAAAATCAAGGAACAACTCAATCGATTCCTATTGGATACCAAGAGTTATTCAAAATCGATTGGATGTTAAAGATGAAGAGGAAGTTTTTTCGTGAAATAGAACAATCGATCAATCTATGTAAACGGTTGATCGATCATGTGTGAATGATTAATTATAAAATTTTTATTTTGTTTATTTTTTCGTGAGATTTTCATTTTCTATAAATACTACCATGTGAAGAAAATTAGAGAATTAAACATTATTTCTTATTAAAATTTTAGGTTTTAGACTTTTGAGAAGATAAAATGAAATTTTGCCGTTGAAAAACTTTATAAATCTATGTTTTATCTCTTTTAATCTAATTATGTATTATTCATCATTAATATATGTTTCGTCTTGTATGTATTAATAGTTTCATAATTAGTTTTAGAGTTTCAATGAAGTTGGGGAAATAGAATGTTTAGGATTTTCTAGATTATGGAATCTTCTTTAAAAGATTTCACTTCTAATGTTGTTAATGTTTTAACTTGATTAGCTATCCTTTTTTTTATGTTAGGTTAACTATATGAACTAGAGTTGATCTGATTTATTAAAATAATTTCTAGGTTGTTAGACATAGTAACTGAAGCAATGAGAAGGGAAAAAACATTTAACTGTGTTTTGTGTTTTACAGTAATGTTTAATTGATTCTCTAATAAACTGTTTGCACTTGTGATCTAACTTCATGTGAAGTCTCTGATTGCTAACATTTTTATGATATAGTTTTACATCTCGATTTATTTTACTACTTTTATTTTAATTTTTCAACTACTACAATATATTTAATTTTGTTTAAATTAATTTGAATTTGAAAAATTGAAATGTGTATCTGGTATATGTGCATTTGGTGTTAATATTTATTACTGTAGAGTGTTGTACACTTACAATGTGATTAAAATAAGAACTGTAAGTATCGCATAGAACTAAAGAAAGCACAAAATTTCATTGACTTTCAATTTAGACAAAATTCTATAATAATCTACCGGTAGTAAACCTTTAACTGAAAAATGTAAAATTATCAGCATATATTATATTGAATGCTTCTGGTTCTTGTTTTAAAATATATAAAAGAAGTCATTCTCACGAAGTCTTGTCGTACCTCACTTATATTTTATTTTAATGTGAATGATAGACCTTTGGCGAATTCAAAAGGATTAATGCACAATATATCTATATATTTCAATAGACTGTAAATAATATTCTTAAAAGTACACGAAGGCCATTGATCTTTCATTGAACTTAGTCGCAGCATCATTGACCTTTTTCATTATTACCAACCCACCATTTACAATCTTTGACTTTAATGCATCACCTATTTAATTTTAACATTCGAGTTTGCGCAAAACTAAGAAAAAATGCAGAAAGAATATTCACGTTCGTGGAATCTCTTTTAAATACTTAGGAAATAAACCAATTTGAACGAATGTAAAATGCACCGTCACTAGAGAATGACAAAATTAATGGTATAAAAAATCCGTTTTGAAAAATATTAACAGGAAGTTGTTTCTGATTCTGTACGTATTAGATTCGTATATATTAACGAAAAAAAGAGAAGCAAGTTAACTATACGAATAATTTTTAAACAAGAAGTTGCATAACACAGATCATGTCGATTTGTATTACGCTAAGAAGCTTATATATATATATATAATTATGTATTACAAAAGAATGAACAGAAATGACAACATTTTACCAAAAAACTAAAATGATAATAAATTTATATGAACAACTATATTAATTTCTGTGTTTTATTCAGTGATGCATGGTGACAAATTTTGGGTTGTTGAACCACATATTATTTGAGTACTTAAAGTAGCAATCATATGGATATATATATATATAATATATATAATCATATGGATATATATATAATATGTGTTACTATTTTATTTCACAAATAGTGTCATTTCAATAATTATTATATGAATTTTAGTAAAGTATGGTTTTAAAATTTCATTGTCAATATTTCAAGATTATATCTAGAATTTATACCCAAACATATATATCTAAGTTGTTCCAAGTCAACTACTTTTTTTTTGCTTTTTTGTTCAAAAATTTATTTGCTTAAATAAGTCAATTACTTGTAAGAATATATAGTTTTTTTTTTTTTGATCAAAGTAAGAATATATAGTTTAATATCTATTAAAATAAAAGGAATGTTGATCTCCTATAACAGTGAATAGCCATTATATTAATGAACGATAATAGTTGTAATATCGCAGTACAAAAAGAAAGTTATAGTGTTTGTGCATGATTGAGAAATCTAAGTTGACTTTGGAATTAAAAAGGCTATTCCAGCAAGTACATGTTGAAGTTGACTATAGCTATATATTTACTCCAAATCGATCATTTCAAGAAAAAGTAATTAAAACCAACAATTAAGATATGCATGAATGACTTCATGATCCCCACTCACTTGCTTCGTGTCGTTTGATAAGATGTTACATTTAAATGCAAGGTAAAAATATGAGGGCATTTATCTTAGGGAATTAATTCCCTTTAGACAAAATATAAGAATATTTTCTACTCCTTCCATATTTTAATATATATGACGTTTTAGAAAAAAACATATTAATTAAAAAATATTTATTTTTATATTTTTTAAAAATAAAATATTATTTTATTATTTTTTATATACTTACTTATAATTTGACCAAAACTAAAATAAATTACATATTAACATTAATTATATAACACTAATTATTAATAAATTTTATTTAAATTTTAAAAAATTTAATCTAATTTGAAATAAATTGTTTTATCTAAAACATCATATAGAAATCGGAAGGAGTATAAATCAAAATATAAACTCTAAACATTATTATTAATATTTTATATTAATTTATTGAATTATTGATTTTTAAGAATAGTTTAAAATATTGTGATAATATGGTATTAAATAAATGTATTATAAATTTATTCAACCAATGAAAAAATAGTTTACATATAGATGTATAGTTAAAAAAAAAAATATTTTTATTAATGGTTGAGAAAACAAAATAAATTAATTTTGTTTTCTAAAGTAACACTTGCTATAAAATAAAAACATATATTAACTATTAACTTTTATATTAATAAGATTATAAATGTATATAAATATTTAATATTTAATTATCCTATTAATTATTTAAAATTTGAATTGAGCTAATTCAAAACCAAAATAATTTATTATTATATAGTATTTATTAATTTATCAAAAAATCATTTATGAAATATTTATTGTTTAAAAATTATATTGTTAACTAAGTGTTGTGAGTGCTAAGATGGATCTGGAAATGTGTTAAGCATTCCATACTCAAAATCTACCATCTCAAATATATTTTTTGTTTTAATTTCACCATGAATAAATGGATTTGTGTGGTGCTGATGGACATGTCTTCAAATGAATTAACTGATTAGGCCTAGATTCACCGGACGGTTCTAGATAATATAAAAAAAAATCTATTGTTTATCGTATTCCAAAAATTTACATCGTTACCCAAGTGTATCAACCTTTAATGTAACTTTTTGGTGATTGATTGTGGATTTTTAGTACTTGAAAATTTTACTATAAAATTTAGTTTGTATCAATTTTTTATGTAGTTGTAAGAACTAAATAAAAATAAAGAGAAAAAATATTTCTAATCAGTGGACATGATGTTAAATGATATATATAATTTATCTTCTTCTGTAATATTAATAATGTATTCGTATGTTTTTCAGAAAAAAAATATTATAACTTTTTAAAACACTTTTCTTGTTTCTTTAGAAAAAGTTAAATACTTTTTTGTATTTCATATTAAGTGTCGTTTTAGATTTATCCACACAGATTTAAAAAATATTTAATTTTGCATATTCATATAAAAACATTATTATCTATACATATAACTATATTTTAGCCAATATAAAATTAAAATGGAAAATAAAATTAATAAATTATACATTAAAATATTAAAACTACATTTATTTTGTAATAATTTTTTTTGTGTTACAACAACACTTAATATGAAACGGAATGAGTATGAACAAACAAACAAAAAAGTTGTAAAACCGTTTAAGTTATTTAATGACCGACAAGAAAATAAATTTGAAATTATTGTAATGATATAAAACTTTTTTACAGTTTACGAAGTAGCGTAGAAAATATGAAATTTTGCCAAAAAGTTATCTAAAACTGAATTTTAAATGCAAAAGTATATCACAATTTCAATCAAATGCAAATGTAATTTAAAATTTTAGTGAAATTAAAAATAACTCTTTATGACCAAACAAAATATTAGTATACATTTTACCGAATATAACTTTGAAAAGTCTTATGTGATCTTATAAGTTTTCTTACGAAGACTTCTTGAAAATTTTGTGTGAGAATACTTTCAAGAAGTCTTTTCATGTAATAGATCTTAAAAATAGTTAATAATTTTTATAAAAAATACTTTTATAACAAAAAAATAAATTCATATAATTATAAATATTTGTACATAATATGAACTAAGATCTAGTAAAATTGAATTATTTTTAACATAAATGAGTTAATGTAGATTGGATTATAATATTCTTTAGTTTAGGGTTTGATAACATATGTTATAGTGTTGTTTATACTTTTAGGGTAAAATTTTAGAATCTTAATTTTTTTTTTTTGAAAAATAAAATTTGACATATATGCATTTAGTTTTGTGTATATTACACTTTAAAATTTGATTTTAAATTTAATGAAATGTTTATTTCAGTTTAGTTACTTATTTGATTTTAAGTTTAATGAAACGTTTGTTTCAGTTTAGTTACTTACTTGATTTTAAAGTTTATGTGACTTAGTTTTCTAACAAATAATGCAATAGAAGACTTCTGGACGAATAGTAAATTTAGAGGTTAGAAGACTTCCCTTAAAGTCTTCTAATTAGAATATTTCCCTCAAAGTCTTTTGAATCGAAAATATTTAATTTTATTAGAATTTTTGTCTTACTATATAATTATTTTTACACATTCTCTCTCTTACTCTTAAATTGCTGCAATAGAAATGTAATGTTTTTCACTCTAAAACTCAATAACCTCTTTTTAATCTCATTAAACTTGAAAACACCAAATTTTATATCAATTTCTCATTATTGCTTCATATCTTTCTCAAAAGTCTTCTAACATATAATGTACTAGAAGACTTTCAATAAGTTTTATAATGGAGTCTTCAACCATAGTCTCACGTCTCCTCTTTCATAACAGATCTGAGCATTTTTGTGTTTTCATGTCTAATTTTTCTTCATTTGGTAACTTCTTATTGCTTAAAGCTCTTACTTTTTTCCAAACTAAAACTATTCAATATTTCTCTAATCTCTTTAAACTTGAAAACAATAAGCTTTATATCTCATTTTTTGTCTCATGTCTTCTCACTAATTTTTATCTTATTTTTGTAGGTTTTTTATTACATGGTTCTCATATTCCACTCCTTTGAAGGTAGATCAATAAATTTTGGATATGTATTTTTTGTGTGTTCTATAAAAGTATATATATTTTATCTTCCTCTCCTTTCTCTGTTTTGAACCCATTTAAACATTTTTAGATATGCAGGTTTTTCAGATCTAAATCAAATTTTAGAAGACTTCTGAGATATCTTGTGGAAAGTCTTTTAACATATAATGCACTGGAAGACTTGTTGAAAGTCTTCTAACAGAGTCTTCTCCTATGTCTGGGAAGTCTTCTAACATATAATGCACTAGAAGACTTCTTAGAAATTTTCTGACGGAGTTTACTTCCATGTCAAATGGAATCCAAGCTTATCTTTGTAGAGGAATGATCTCTAATTCTATGTGTAATAGTTTTGTTCATGGTCTATTTTTTAATTTGTATGTTTATTTTTTACTTGTAGATCTTTTTGTAAATTTGAAGAGATGTTAAAGAAATTTTTTTGGTAAATATGTTATGTCTACAATATAATCTTGCCAGAAGTACTTGATATTATTGAAGTTATTGATACAACTTCAGTAGCAAAACAAAATAACACAAACTTTAGTCAAATTTACTAAAGTTAAGGAAAAGGATTTCTAAAAAAACTTAATTAAATTCACAAAATATCAAACATTACATAAATTCAAATATATAACACTTTCACTATAAATCTTTTGGGAAGTATTTAGAAGACTTCTCGGAATTTTTCAGAAGACTTCTCGGAAAACTTCACAAAAGTTTTGTGAAAAGCCAGAAGACTTCTTGAAAGACTTCTCAGAAGACTTCTCAGAAGACTTCCTGTAAGACTTATGTGAAGTCTCTTATGAAAATTTCTGAAAATATATAATGCACTAGAAGACCTCCTATAAGTACTCTAGCGAAGTCTTCTCCCATATCAAATGGAGTTTAAGCCTATTTTTGTAAAGTAATTTAAGCAAAAAACTAAATTTTAAACATAAAATTTAAATTTTAAGTGAAAATTAAAAATTTAAATCTCATAAAAGCTTAAAAGTATATCTTATGATCTAAGAAGACACAATAAACATATCTTAAAGTAAAAATACAAACTTTACAAAAACCAACAAACATATCTTCTCTCTGGTTTGAGCCTGTTGAGAATCATAGGGTTCTAAGTAGGAGGTTCCATGCAAGGTGTAGCACAATGTATTTAACATATTTTCTTGTTGTTGAATGAAGTAAAACTTCTATTTCTTTGTTGTGGAACTAAGTAAAACTTTGTTTTTGTTGTTGAAATAACAACGTACAACTGATATTGTGGATAACATAGACAATGTATAGTTGTGTAAAACTATAAGTTGATCAAATTTATGAATGTATTAAGTAAAACTAGATAATTTATTCTTGAGTAAATATTAATGAAACTATAAGTTGAGTAGGTATTACAAAATTGTAGTAATGTTTGTGCTAGCAATGTTTATTAAGTATGAAAATAGTTAAATAATTTAATATTAACTTTGTTATCAAAGAATGAGGAGAATAAATACTTATACTTTTAAAGTCACTTTGTAAATAATAGCTAACTTTAGAAAAAATTCTATAATATATTATTTATCAACATAATAAATTATTAATATGTCTAATTATATGGTTATCTATTAAAATAAAATCTATAACTGTAAATCAATTTTAACATGAGGTAATATCGATTAAATAGAAAACATGAAAATATAACTATTTTACAACTCTGGTATAACGAGTATCTCGTGTATAACTATGTGTTATTTTGCAGATTTTTCGGTTCCAATTTTTACCAATTTTGAATTTCCTTCTGATTTTAAATTACCCACAAGATTTTTCTTTCATTCATTTTCCATGAGTTTCTCTTTCAATTCATATTTCTGAAATCCTTCCGTTTCTCCCCATTCTCTTAAGCTCCTATTAACAGTGAATTCAAATTCCGATTATCAAAGAGGTCGACCGACAAACTATATGACGTAGAAATCTCTAAAGTCTAAGCCAACTTTGAAAAGAGATACTTTACTTGCAAAAAATTTGAGGTGTGAAGATGAAATGTGATTATATATATATGTATACATATATATATATATTATATATATAATGTGTATGTGTATGTTTATGTGATTCTATATTGATCTTAATTTTTGTTTAGATTTATTTTATGGTTGGATTTTCTTTTTTGCTTCCCACTTTTGCTGGATGATGAACTCCACATAATGACTTATTGAGTTAATGCAATCAAAGATGAGGTAAGTAGCTTAAAAGAGAAGTCGAGGATCATGCATCTAAGATTCACAAGTTCAGATCTCTTGAAGATAAAATGGAGCAAATGATTTTGGAGCTTAAAGACAATGCTGAAGAGATGGCAAAGCTGAAAGAGTTAGTTGCTACTCATTGTCCCTGTTAGCTTTTTGATAATTCTTGTTTATGTACAATTACTCATAATTTGTTATCTTAAGTAACTACTAAGACTTGGTTACTCTCAGTTTAATTACTCTGACTATGTTATCTTATGTATAACTACTTGTTACCTATTATATATTAACTACTCAGACTTAGTTATATCTTTCATTTTGTTGTCTTTTAGTCTCTCCTTAGACATAAGTCTAAGATAATGATTTAATGTTTTTAAATCATATATAACATGAATACCATAAAGCATAAAGTAGTAGACATTAAAAAGGACATAAAATTGTAAAATAATCTTCAAGTTAACATAGAGTAGTCCCACATATTTCTGTTTTTTTTGCTCTTATCATTAGGTATTGTCCCACAAAAGGACTGTTTACATGCTGCGAAGATCTTCCTTTATACTTGTGTTCACCCTTCAATGTTTCTTAGCTTGATGTATGTTCTTCATCTTCCTACACAGACACCTCATGACCATCGGAAGCTTATCATTGGGTTTTGTCCTACAAAGGAACTCTTCACATGCTGCAAAGATCTTTTCTTATGCTTGCATTCACCCTCTAATGTTTCTTTGCTTGATATGTATTCTCCATCTTCCGACACAGCCACTTCATGACCATCAGAAGCTTGTGATTCTACATCTTCCTCGGTTGCTGGTGTTTTTACCTCGGTTAATGGTGGTTCTTCCCGATTGTTGGTGATTCTTCCTTGGTTGCTGATGTTTTTTTCTTGGTTTCTGGTTATTGTATTTTAAAGAACATTAAAAATTTCTATGAAGTATACCTAAATTATACATATTCTTATATTTGGTATAATGTTGAGCAGCTTTGCTTCTACATTTTCATACATCACTTGCTTTGTTGGGAAACTGTCTTTTCTCTTAAACTCAGAGCCGTCCATCATTTTATAGTTATGAGGATAATGTTGATAGTTCAAATCATATAACAAGCCGGGTCCTTTAAAAGAATACCGCATAAGAGTCATATTCACTGTGAACTAACCTTTTTTTTCTTTTCTAAACACACGATTTAAAGTAGGAGCATCCATATTCCATAACCTTGTGGTTTTTGTCCTGTGGCAAGTGGAAGAAGTGTTTGAACTGAAGATGTGTCTCAAACTATCTCTTTTCACTGCTAATCATCGTATATTTTAAGAAATCAAGTGTTTTTATCGTTTTCGTGATAAAACACCTCCTAAAAATCTTTATTTTCTTGTTATACACTGTTGAATTAAAATACATTCACAGTTGTTGCAATGGATTCGTTCCATCTTCCTTTTCATGCAATACAAATAGTGTTATCAAAATAATTAAGTTCCACCAAGTTTTTCTATGACAAATAAAATAGTGTTTTCCATTTTTACATAGTTCTTCCATAGCGTATAGTGCAATTATTCTAATTAATATATATTTTTAATTATGTCTTTATGATAAATACATAACGTTGCATAAACTATTTATGGAAGATTTCAGTTACATTATCTACTAAATTGATTCATTTTCTTCTCCCTGCTATACAAATATTGTTATCACATAAATCAATTTTTACCAAGTTTTTCTACGACAATTCGAATATTATTTTTCATTTCTACTTAATATTTACATAATATACATTAAATAATTCTAATTAATATCTATTTTTATTTATGTCTTCTTGAAACAGTTGGATAAGCGGTTACTGGAAGGATTTCAGTAGCCTCAGCTTTAGAAATATATAAGGTCACAGTTTTACTATTCTTCCTCAATTTTGTTAGATTTTATAGTGGTCGGAACTGTTGTTAGATAAAAAACTTTTCGAAAATTCTCTTTTAATTTGTGTTTCTTCTCTATTTTTTTCTACTACAACACATACTCCTACCAACTATGTATTTTTCTTCTAAGAATTCAAATCCCTGAATAAAAAAAACACAGAAAAGAAAACTCCTAAATCTTTTAATTCAATTTTTGGAGGAGAAAATGAAAAGGCAAAGAAGTTAAGAAATTAAAAGATTTTAGAATTTTGGGTTAATCCGACATTTAGCACTAAGTATATATTTACAAATATATTGTTATTTCTTATTAAATCAGAAAATATCATGATTTTTCTTGTGAATTTTTAAGTTGGATTATCTCTTAGATATAAATATTTTTTTATCATATTAAAAAGATTATGTTAGTCATTTATCTATTTACTTTATTAAAATAGAATCATTTTTAGAAATAATCTTTAGTAAATAACATTTAGATACAAAAATCGTTACAAACAATTTTTAAAAGTTTTATTAATTAAAAAACCGCATTACACGCAGATCCAAGTTTAGTTTATGTTAATTTCAAGAAACGTTCAATCGATGATATCAGTTTCAAAGATAATTTTTTAGTGAAAGCATACTAGCGTTATTTATTGATTTGTTAGCTAGATGGTCTATAGTCAAATCGAAACTAGTTAAAATGAAAAGGTTAAATATTGTTGTTATTTAAACATTGACACTGTCCTAATTGAGATTACAATGAAATAACTTAAATCCTAATTAATACTCCCTCCGTTTCAGAAAAATCCATGTTCTAGAAAAAAAATTGTTTCAAAAAGATGTATTTTTACCTTTTCAATGTATTATTTAATGAAAAGTTGTAAATTCCAAAAAAGTTAATGTTGTTTATTAGATTTTTATTGGTTAAAAGTTATGAAAAATTGTTATTTACAGAAAACAGTGTACTTACAATCAAACTTTAATGCGTTTTTTTAATATATATGGAAAATCTAGAATATGTATCTTTTTGAAACGGAAGGAGTATCTGTTTTCTTTTGTTGCTAACACCCTAGTCTCTTAACTAACGAACAAAGGACGCTTTGGATTGCCATAAGTTGGTTAAAGCCGCTCACGCTGAGAAATCCATTTTTATGTGACATGTTGTTCTTTTGGACACTACAAATTTAAAAATCTTTTAAAAATGTAAATGTTTCAGAAAGCATTAAATACGGAAACTAATTATTTGCAGCACAATTAATCAGGAAAAGGTGGAATCATTGAAACCATAAATACATAAATCTTATCTATTACCTTTATTGTAACTTAAAATAGTATAACAAATTTTCAATATCCACTTATGAGGAGGAGCACTAAGATCAGCTTTTTCTTTATGACTTTCTTTCTAAAGGTAAGCTGGTAGTCATGATTATCCATTTTATAATGGAAAATCGTATAAGCGGTTTCAAATCTTTAGACAAAATTCCAAAAGCTAGCAAAGTTAAAAGGAAATTGGGTAAAGTATGACTGCACTTAGCCAAACACCATACTTTTGAGATCATTACAAGACAAATAATATTTTATTTAAGTTCAGATGATCACAATCGCGACACATCATAGCCTGTAATATTCATCGAACTGAGAGGACCAGCTAATGAATATATGGTAGGGTCTTTACTAATCCATTGTTCTCCACCAATATGCAGTTAGGTTATTGTGCTCAATCCTGGCAGCCAAATCAATTTTTGAATTCGCAATGTTGTAATTTTAAAATTTATATATAAATTATTGACTAGATGACACGTGGTTTTGATTTAAACAGAATTTTTTTAATATATATAAAAGTATTATATCAAAGTAGTATACATTTGAAAATCATAAAAGTAAGAACACTAAACAATAATAGGCTTTTAACTCATCTTGCCTTTAGTTAGTTACAATGCAAATAGTAGTTTCTATGTTCGATGAATTTATGATTTGATATATAAAATGTCAATAGTTATATAATTATATATGCTCTCTCTTTTTTTGACAAAGGATTAATTATATATGTTCTTGGTCTATTTATAGATGATTTGCTCGCTCTCATTAGATATCATAATTCGTCATAGCTTTTGTACATATTGTAAATTACATTATTTCATAACATTTTGTTTACATTAATTTACCTAGAAATTATGCGTTTGAATTGTTCTAATATCTTATGAAAGACGAACATATAATACTCCACTTATCACAGTCATTTTTCTTAACAAAAAAAAAAGAATATATATATATATATATATATATATATATATATATATATATTTATCAAATGCCACATGTAGTGCAGCGCGGTTACTAAAAGTATTGGTTTGAAACTTGTCACTCTATAAAAAAGATGACATAAAGCTATTGGTGGAATTTTTTTTTGGACTTTACTATTGGTGGAATGTTCAATTATGTTAAGTTATTTTAGTATAGTGGTTAGTTGTCTGTAGTTAAAAGTTATGTATAGGTGGAGTGTTCAATTAATTTTTATACAAATACTATTCATTCATTTATAAATGATGTTTAGTTATATGCTGAAGCTAACAAAAACGAGAAAAATTATTTGGAATAAAAAAAACAAGAATCAGTCAGAGGAATCTTTCAAAACTTTGATACCATTTTGAATTTGATATGCAATACAGAAAGATAACAATGTAGAAAGATAAAACTTTGATTTGGAATTTTCCTATGACCAACTTCATCATCACTTGCACGTTAGAAAGTAGGGGTTGGGCTTCTCGATGATGCTGGATGTGGTTTAAGAGTTGAGAGTGGGACAGCTTTGTTTTGGACAAGATCAAAGTTTTCAATCGTTGTCATCCCATGTTTGATGCTGACTGGATCGCCCGTGGTTAATTTTCTCACTTACTAGGAAGGAATGTACATATATATATATGAGTCACTAGTCACTTAACTAAATTAACAAGTTACTAATCACGTTTGAGCCAACAATGACCAATAATATCACTCTTAGTTAACTGTAATTTTTCTTTCAACATTGAACTAAGGATGTACATTGAACTATTTGTTCTCTAATTTGTTTTATACTCATTAGTTTTTGTTGTCCTTAAGAGTTAGCGTAAGGGTCTAAATGGTGACATGAGGAACCAAGGAGAATAATCAATTCTTACTCATTCCTTAAAAATTACACCATTTATGGGGAACTTTTGCTGTGTTTGATTCCTTGTCATTCCTTAAAATTTAAGGAATTATAAAACAAAAACATTCCTTATAAAAATTGATATAGAACAAAAGTAATAAATATTCCATTGCATTCCTTTTATTTTGTTCCTAATCATTCTTTTCCTACTCATTCCTATTCTTATTTTAATGGTCACCAGTTAGACTCTAAGTGTTTCGCCAATCATATTTCCTTATTTAAAAAGTATTTTTAACTATATGACTCACAAAGTCATAACTATGTAATTTCTTTACCTTGAATTTTAACAAAAATAATTTAACAGTTTTCTTATCTTAATGATTTTTCGTATTCAAAATTCAAAAATATAATTAGGGCAGTGAAATGATTTCTTATTTCAGATGTAAATTTTACTCCTTCCGTTTCAAAATAATATATATTCTAGAGTTTTCACATTTATTAAGAAAACACGTAAAACTGTATAATAAATGTATTATTTTCCATGTTTAACTATTTTCTATAAATTTTAACCACAGTAGACACAATTAATATTTTTGAAGTGTACAATTTATTATTACTACATACATTAAAAATCTAAAATATGAATCTTTTAGAAACATTTTTTTCCCCTAGAATATGGATCATTCTGAAACGGAGGGAGTATATAACAGTATTCTCTCCGTTTCAAAATAATATATATTTTTAAATTTTTACACTTATTAAGAAAATATGTAAAACTTTATAATAAATGTATCTTTTTCGTGTTTAACTATTTTTTATAAATTTTAACTAATCAAAATTTAGTAAACACAATTAATATTTTTGAAGTGTACAATTTGTCATTATTACATATATTGAAAATTTTAAATATGAATGTTTTAGAAACAATTTTTTTTTTTAGAATATGGATCTGAAACAAAGGGAGTATTTAATTTGAAGAATGAATAAAACCAAACAAAAATCGAGATTGCTAAATTATTCGAGCGCCAATTAATAATCCAAGTAATACGAAGAAGAACTAATCAATGGCTCTTCAGCTAATAAGTAATAAGTAGCCCACTACCACTTATGAAATTCATAATAGATATTAAACTATAACTATTCGATAATGAAAGTTTTAAAAGCAAGGTTATGTGTCGTATAGCAAAATGTGTACACACATCCAAAGTTGACCCGCTTCACTTGACACTTATAATATTTTTTTTTGGTAAATCCAACTTTTGGCCTGTCTCTTTCATCAATTAAAATAACTCTCACGGAGAAAAGCCAACATTTTCTTCTTGTCTTTTTCAATTTAAAAGCCCCCTAAAGGACCACAAAATTCAAAAGAAAAAAATCCATGTATATATTAAAATCGTCGACACAAAATATATTAAAATCATGAAAACAACGATCTCAAGATCCTCAACAATAAATAATAAGAAATTAATTAATAGAGATATAGCAACCTTAAAAAGTAATGAAAACCTTGCTGTGTGATATATGTCATAATTTTTATGTTATTATTGCAAACACTAATAATAATGAAAGTAGCATTTTCTGATATGTACGCATAATAAAAGAGTATAAAACATAATTGGGTACACCATAGTTTCTTAGTGCTTAGTTTAACTTTTTGTTGTTGTGTTGTACCAGTGAGTTTCACCAAATTTTTTTTACTAAATTGTTTTTAAGATACTTATAACGGAATACGAGCTACGATGTTAGTATATTTGTCCCTAATCTTCTTTCTTTTATTTTACTTACGGAATCTTTATTATATAAATAATTAAATGCTCAAAACTAGCATAATCAATCATAGAATTCTTCTATGTTCTATTCAATTATTTCAGTGTTATATATTGTTATTACATATAAAAAAAGTTTGTTATGCTCTCTGAGCTGTAATAGTTGATCGCTCCATAGAAGAATAGACAAAAATCCTTACTCAAGCTAGCGGCCCACCACTCTGAAATTTAGATAAACATAAAAACTAGGTTACAGTAGTATTACTATAAATAAATATGCACGGTACAAAGTTGACCTTACAATGTACTAATATTAAATTATTTTCATAATAATTAAATGCAAATAGAGGCGAATTATCACTATTATCAACAAAATCAACTTCCTCTAACAGGGTCTCTATATATAAAAACTTAACACCCCAAAGATTTATCATAGATCTACAAAAAAATCCTCAACAAAACAAAAGTTTTTTTTTAAAAAAAGATGAGGAAACAACGTTACTTGGTCTTCTTCTTCTTTGTCCTTTTCAGCTTTCTCCTGGTAAAGCTTCTTTATATTAAAACCCTAACTGATCAAGATAGGATTTATAGATGTATATATATTTAATAAATGTCGCATTTTGTTGGTACAGTTTGTGAATCTAAGTGAAGGAAGATCAGGAGGAGTTGCAGAGGAATATTGGAAGAAGATAATGAAGAATGAGCCATTACCTGAACCAATCAAAGAGCTTCTCAACAATCCATTTAGGACAGGAGAAGAGAGGTTCATCAAGGATTTCAAAACCAAATCTATCGTCATCATCTACCACAATCCTAACGTATGATTCACACATATATATATATATGGCTCTGTGTATGTGTATGTATCGGTTTATACGTGCAAGTATATGTGTGTGTTAATTAAGCAAAGAAGAGGTGTTTGAGTTGTTAGACTTATATTAGGTATGTTTTCCGTAGTGAAGAAATGTAAACCCTAGCTATAAGGGATTTTTAAATGCCCATAATGTGAGTCTTTGTGTGGTAATGGGTTTCACGTTGTTTGTCTGATATATAAAATTAATCGACAGTGCTTCTTGTGTGTTTCATATATTTTGTACTATATGAAAATAAGGAATTTCAATATCTCATCTCGAGAGGGTTATTTTTACGAGCTTTTAACATTCATGGTCACTTTATAAGTTTTTATTACATTGTAAGACACTTTCTGCTCCTACAACACTTTCTTTAACTTATTTAATTTGTTTCTAACCATAACTAAAGTATAAACTAGTAAAACCCATTCCTTTTTTATCTTTCTATTTTTTTATTTTTATTTTTAGATTTTGTTCTACATTTTTTATATGGCCAAATCAGAATCTCCTCTGTATTGTGACAACAAATCACCACGTCTTCTATCCTTGCTCGAGATCTCATCCCCACGCCTTTTGTCCTGCTCATCCAAATCAAAGGACGTTCTTTCGATCTTTAGTTTGTGGTGCCTCCTCTTGTGTGTGCCGAGTCTTTTTCGGCTTACTCTCTTCCAAGATTTTACATCTCCGTCAAGCTCCGCCATCAAGTTACGTCGTGGCGTTTTTGGTCCAGTTCAGACACTAAATCGAAAAAATAAAAAAGTTGATTTTTTCGAGTTTACAAGCTTGAAATAGAATTGTAAACGACAATTCTACAAGCTTGAAAGTATAAAGAACAAGAAAAATGAAAAAAAAAACGATGGATAGGATGAAGATAATGGTTGGCGGTTGTAGAAAAAAATTACAGAAAACCCTAATTGATTTTGGAAAGATGAAGATAAAATTACAAAAATACCATTCATTAAAGAAAACTTAAAAAGCTAAAATACGTTGTTCAAGTATCGAACCCAGGTCTTAGGGGAAAAAAACAACCATCTTTAACCATCTTACTAAAGAACTTATTATCTATTTTCTCCACAGTAGTCTAATATATATTTATACTTTCGTGATGTATTAAATTTAGTATACTCAATGTGTAATTAGTTGTTGTTTGTCTGGGATGTTTTGTTGAAAAAGTAACACAAAACTGGTTTTATAGAAAGTCTCTGGCTTTCTATAAGGTATGATCCATTTGTTGTGTATGTTGTTGTTATAATGATATTCATATGTACTCATATGTACATGATATGTTGTACACATAGTTTCATTATCCACATGTTCAACGATTCATATATACAAACTATATTTTTCTATCTACATGTACACCGAATAACAAATTTACATGTTGTACATATTATATTACATGTGTACGTATGTATATGGTGGACATGGTATATATTATATTACATGTGTACATGGTGTATATATTTACAGGTGTACATGGTGTATATATTTACAGGTGTACATAGTGTACATATTATATTACATGTGTACATGGTGTACATATTTTCATATGTATATCTTTACATGTGTACATGGTGTATATGTACATATTATTAAAGAAATGTACATTTGCATAATGTAAATGAAATTTTGAGAGTTGTTATTATATTATCAAAAAATAAATATTTTTTTTCCAAAAATACAAATATATATGGTTTGGAATGTACCAACGCAACATGATTATATACATTACATTTGAGAAAAAACGCGTTTTGGAATATACAAACGCAACTCAATGTGTAATTAGTTATTGTTTGTCTGAGATGTTTTGTTGAAAAAGTAACACAAATCTGGTTTTATAGAAGGTCTCTCGCTTCCTATAAATTATGAGCCATTTGTTGTGTATGTTGTTGTTGTAATGATATTCATATGTATTCATACAAACACAACATGATTATACACATTACATTTGAGAAGTTTAAAATCATAACATAAAATATCAGAAAACACAAAAGATGAAAATGGTGTACATAATATATGAGTGGTTTAACGGTTTTCACAAATATTTACATGTACACTTAATTAATAAACATCTACATGTACACTTAGAGTGTACACATGTACATATGTCAATGTGTACACCGACTCACAAATATCTATATCTACATATAATTAATAAAACCTAAAAAATACTAATTACTGAGGTATAAGTTAAATCAAATCCGAGTAAATTAACAAAAATCAATATTAATTACTGATTAATGAGAATTTAGTTTTTAGATTTATTACAAAAAAACAAATAGTTGTCTATATTGACTTTGTTATGAGCAGCGTAAACGTAGCGCGTTGTAGTCTAGTGTTAAGTTGGTATGTTTATGTCCTCCATACATGGATTCGATTCTTGATACACATTTTAATAAAAAATTAACTCATTAATGGCATCATCGTGATTATGTCATCTTCTTCCCCAACCTTTTAGGTTTGCGAATTTTGCAGAAAATTTGGGGATTCTTAATTCATTGACAGGAACAAAATGAAAGACAATCTCAAATCATATGAGTTGGTCTTATTGCTTTTGATTTCATGTTGATTTGTTAGCTGCGATTTGTCTGCGGTAAAAAGAAACAAGATGAAGCAGAAAAACAGATACATGGCAGAACGAAAAGCTTTTCTGTGACCAGAGAACGATGAGTGCAGCGGCTCAGGCAAAGAAGCTCACCGTGGTTAGAGTTATCCGCATTCGAGTTTGTGACTCAATCATATTTGGGAAAGAGTTCTAACGAAGACTGAAATGGTGTTTACGGTGGATGATATTCACAGAGAAAAAAGGGAGAATAAATCTTGACCATCTAATATGTAACTAAATCAATGACTTATAACAATTCACATGACTTTATTAATTGAAGCAAGTTTAGATATATATATATATATATTTTTTTTTTTTAATGTAACTAGATTAGTTAGGAGACAAAGGAAAGTTAATGAAAAGTGTTTTAAGAGGAAAAAGTGTCTTAGAGTGTAATAAAAAAGAGGTAATGTGACCGTAAATGTTTTCTATTTTTACGGATATTTGATTAGGGTAACTTTTCATAAATGACTTTTTGTCGTTCTTAAGAATGACCAATAACAGTGAAATTTCAATATCTCATTTATGATTCGTAATGATTTTCGCTTTAGGCTGTGACCTCAGATTTTTGGTTGTAGAAATTTAAACTCTAAAAGTTGTAGTTATTACTTTAAAAGAATTTAAAAATTTTATTGGCATTAAAAACTTTAGAAATTGTTACTGTTATAAAATTAGATCCGTGCGCGCGCAGATTATCTTACCATAATTTATTTTTAAATATACAAAAATACTATGATGCTATCTGTTTATCTTTTATTCATTTTAATTGTATATCGTTATAAGTTAGTGTTTTTATGAATAATAATAGAGTTATCTTCACATTATGTGTTACTCCCTCCGTTTCATATTACTTGTGGTTCTACATTTATACACACATATTAAGAAAATATATGATTTTGTATATTTCCAAAATAAAAACATAATTACCTATACACCTAACCATATTTCAACCAATAGAAAAATAAAATGAAGAATCTTATTAAAGAATTTTGCATTGAAACTTTAAAACGATACCTGAAACGATTTTTTTTTCTACAACAATAAGTAATATGAAACGGAGGGAATACTTTTCTTACTCTGATATTTATTTCTATTTTATTTTATTTTTTATCCACTATTATATATTTTTTTTGCATATCATTATTTATACTGTGGGTTTGTGATTCAAGTTTTATTTGAATATAATATTTACGCAATTTAGAGTAATATTTGTTACTCAAAACTTTTAATCAAACATTTTTATTAAAATTGATTCGACTACTATATATTTCTATTTGTGCATGATTGTCTATGTGTTGCTTTTATATATTTTGTTTTATTGATGTTAATTTTTAAAGTTAATGGACGTATTTGCGTATGTTTTCTATTAATTATATGCAATAATGTTTTTAGTTATGTTTTGGTGTGAAATAATGTTGCTTTAAAATGTTTTGACAAAGAAAGTGAGTTGGTGATAGCTTTTGGTTACCCTTTTCTTTTGATTTGGTTGATGAACTTCTGTTAGATAAGCTTAAATGTTCACTAGCTACTGTCTTCCTGTATGTAAGTTTAGTTTATCTGTTCTTTTTGAAGCTTTTGAAAATATAGATTATGGTGTAAAATAAAATAAAATTGTGTCGTTGGTGTTTAATTAAGTGAGTAATAGCTTACCAACAGATTATTTTAAAAATTATTAGAATTCTTATATATGATAAATCATTTTTTTACCTTTCCATATTTTTGAATTAATTTTGCTTACCATGACGATCTAATATTTCATATCATTCATGCCATGTAATTTTCTAAAGTGATATACATATTTTCTTATATAAAATGCCGTAATTTGATTTGCAATATAGTTTTTAGATCATATCATTTTTTAACTTTTTAAAATTGTTTTTTTAAACATACTCGGCTCTTATTTTGGGATTGTGAAGGTTAATTTCTTGTTAAGAGACTCGCCACATCCAACGAACAACCTGCATTTCAATTCTCAGTGGACAATGGTGCGACAATGATTGAAATTAGCTATGACATTAAACACAGGTTTGTATCATTTTACCTACTCAGGCTAGGCGCTTGATCATCTTGAAATAACAATGGTTTTCGGCAATAACAAAGTTATAGAGGAGAGAAGAGTTACAAAGAGCAAGAGAATAAACATACATACCCTCTATTTCAAAATGAAATATGCTGATCCCTCACCAATAGAGGTACTTGAGCATGATCTCAAGTAGGTACCCACATTTTCACCTTCAAAACACCAACCCATAGTATCTCAAGTGACAATCAAACCATCCCCTTATTCTTAAACCTCTGCAAGAGAAAAGTAAAAACAGTACTTCTTTAAACTTCAACAAAGTTAGATAGAATATGTAATGTATTTGAATTTTGTGGACTCGAAGTTACTTACACAAAGAAAACTCCATCTCAGTGAATCTGCTTCACTCCAAAAGTCAGTACTTGACCGCATAATATCTCTTAGGCTCCAACACACGTCATTTTCTCCCTCCCTATCCAACCTAGCACCCGTCCTTCTTCATCACACTCCAAGAACATCGAGTCCTGTCAGAATCAGTAAGGAATTGGAAAGGCTGTATATAATTTGTATGATTTCGATCAGGTGCTATGGAGAAGCTGAAATCAGGGATCCCTTTTTTTAATGAGATGTGACGCAGCTTACTCTGCCGTCACCACTTTCTTACCTTCCTTCACCTCTGTAGGTACCATCTCCTCTGTATCCACCATCACTTTTGGATATTCTCTCCCATGTGAGCTGGCTCACTACACTTGTAGCAGTCACTTCCTCCTCAGCCACTACCTCTTCCTCCGTATCCATCTCAAGATCAGCTGCCTCTTCCGCCACCACCTATAAGGCTTCCACGTCTGGCTCGCTGCGGTTTTCTTGAAGATTTGCGTCCACCATAAAAGAGTAAGAAAATGCATAAAATGTATCGAACGAAACACGTTGTTGAAGAACAAAGAGAGGAAACAAACACTTTTTTCCTGCTTCATGGCATCAACAGCGTGGATCATTTCAGATTCATATACGAAAAGATTTTCTTGATAACTCATTTCTGCATTTCGCTCTGTGATTGTTTTAGTGGTAGGTTATTTAAATTGATTGACTATCTTTATGATTATTTCTAAAATTAATACAAAAAACGTTTGGATCCCTCTTTTAAGTATATTGCAATTGAAACTGCGAAGACATAAATGGAGGAGTTAGATGGTGAATTACATTTGATTACTATCTTTTGCAAGAGTGAAGATGAAGACGTGAAACGTGTAACAAATGTTTTGAACTTTTTGATAAATAATTTTTAAGAGAGTTTGAGTGAGGTGGAATCAAAAATGATGTGACTAGTTCATTGGTTGAAAATATTTTGAGTGATGTGGCATGCTTAAAGGACTCTAACTTAGTTTTTTATATAATAGAGATATATTTGTGATTCATTTCTACAATGTATTACCTATTTCTTTCGATCTACTTTTTATTTATGCAAGTCCATAATATATATTAGGTAGTTTTAACCAAGAAATCAGTCAAAATTTATTAACAAATAATTCTATTAATTTATTAACAAATAATTCTATTAATTTATTATAAAATAATTTATTTTAAACAAAAAATTAATAAAGGGCAATTCTCTTAAATAGCCCTTTTTAAGTTTTTGTCACAAAAATAGCCCTCAAAAAATAAAATGACCAAAATAGACTTTTTTTTTTTGAAAATTTGATTTTTTTTTTATTTTTTTTTTTGAAATTTGAAAACCTAACCCTAAACCCACCCTTTTACTCTAAACCCTAAAGTTCAAATTAGTTAACCGTAGGGGTATAAATGCATATAAATGAATTTTTTAGCTTCTAAAAAAAACATTTTGGTCATTTTCTTCTTTAAAAGCTATTTTTGTGACAAATAAACTAAAAGAGGCTATCTAAGGGAATTTTTCATTAATAAAATTCATTTTGATTTATTTTGATTTTTATTTGATTTTGTTTTAATTTTGTTAAATATTTTATTATGTTCAAGTGTTTAACTTGTTGAAAAGAAAACCTTAAAAACTAACAAAAATCAAAAAAAAAATCTCAAAGCCACAAAAAGTCTCGTGTAGAGGCTTTGAGAAAAAAAAATCATGTCAAGCGTAAAGTTGAAACAGTTGACGATTGAACGCTTTAGAAGGCTTTGAGAAAAACACAGGAAGCAAAAACCTCATTGGCTTAAAATTAACTCTAAGGACTAGTGCTGGACATTCGGGTTTTCGGTTCGGGTCGGTTCGGTTTGTTCGGTTTTCGGGTTATTCGGGTTGGGGAGTTTAGGAACCGTTTAGGAACCGGACATTTTTCGGATCGGTTCGGTTCGGATAATGTCGGGTTCGGATCGGGTTTTTATTTTTTTATAAAATCCAAAGTGGAACCGAATTAAAAATAATTCGGGTTTGGTTCGGGTTTAAAGCCCCAAAAACCGAAAAAATCCCAAAACTTACGTTAAACCCGAAAAAACCCAAAAAAATATTCGGGTAATTCGGGTAATTCGGATTTTTTTTGAATTTTTTTATTTATAAATTATATTTTCTATAAATTAAAATTAAAAATAATTAAAAAATTAAATATATTCAAAATATTCGGGTACCCGTTCGGTTTTCGGTTCGGTCTCGGTTCGGTTTCGGGTTTTTGGATTTAGAAATATAGGAACCGTTCGGGTTTTTGGGTTTTTCAATTCGGTTTCGGTCTCGGTTTTTTCGGTTCGGTTTCGGTTCGGTTTTCGGGTTACGGATAATATGCCCACCCCTACTAAGGACTGTGAGATATGAAAAAGTCCCAACAGCCATTACGCCAACTGGTACCTAGTCTCTTAACCAATAATTCCTCTAAATGTAAAATTATCAAAATAATAAGTAAAATCATCGTTAATTCTTATACATTTTTTTAACCAACTGCTTTCATTAACTATGCGAAGAAAATATCATTGTTTACAGACTCAGTAAAAAGCTAGCTATATCAGCCTACAACTTTTTTGGCTTAATCATCTTGCACAGACATTTACAGGCCGACTATATATCCATAGGTCATCGTCAAATCTACATTAAGGCAATGACTTATAAAATTGTAATTGTTCATCAATATCGCATATGTTGCAGGTAGTTAATTATCATATATAATAAAATTAAAGATTATATGATGATGTAATTGGTTACTCAATATTAAAAATAAGATAAGTGGTTAAAAACTACGCACAGTGATATATAACCAAAAGTCAGATGCCAGTAAGTTGGTCGCGGGTCTGCTCAGGCCATTCACGTTCTGGCTGGTACCACTTCATCATCTCTTCTCACTTCTTCTGATCGCACGGGTCTCACAAGATTGAGTGATGATCAATGGAAAACTCTAGTGAGCATGCTGAATGAAAGAAAATCGCCACCTTCAACAGAGCATATATGAGTTTTGTTGATTCTTGGATTATTGACTCATGTGTGACTAATCACATGACTGGAACCTTTGATTACTTGACTGATATTGATGATATGGCTTCGGTTTTGGATAAAACTACCTGAAGGTCGATTCACTACCTCAATTAAACAAGGAAGATTTCGATTGGGTTCTTATCTAAGTCTAAGTCTTGATGAAGTGTTCTATGTAGATGGGCTTCATTGCCATCTAATATTGGTCTCATTTAACTAGGATGCGTGGTTATGTTTCTCAAGTAACTGACAGACTTTGTATTCTCTAGAACCACATTACGAGGATTTGATTGGTGTGGGCAAGCAAAAGAATGGTATCTATTTCTTTAGAGGAATGGCAATGGCAGCAATAAGTGTCCGCCAGCCAAAGTCTAAATCAATTAAAATTAGACCATTATTAAAGTTAAACAAACTACTTAAAATGAGTTAGGGATGAGAGATATAATAAGTTTTTTAATTAGGGGAGTGGATCAGTTCGAGTTATAATTGAGAAAAAGTTCACATCTTATTTGAGAAAAATAAATCGTGATAGTTATGAACTTCTGACCCATGAACTCATCTAGTATACATGTAAAACTGACCCTGAAATTTAAATATAGAATTCGAGAAAATTGACCCTAAAATTTGATGACTGAGATTATTATCCCGTCAAATGACTCTAACACTTGAAGTGGATCTATGATTTAACTAATGATACTGGGCCATGCAATGTTTGTATGCCAATAACCATAAAATTGTGTTTTTTTTTGGTTAATGAATAAAACTATGATCAATAGAATTATATTAGGATAACTTTCCCACTAAAATTACCATTGTGTTAGGAGATTAACTAATAAAATAATTGGTGGTTGTTGTTAAAAAGGGTTGATGTCCCTAATATCTTTCATAATTTATATTTATATTTAATTTAGAATTTTAAAAATTTCAAAAGACTTATGTCATAATATTTTAATTGAAAAACTTTGGTATGAGTTTCTTAAGCTTTTAATTTTCTTTTTCAAAAAGAAAAGCTTCAAATCTTTTTTTTTTAACTTAAATATATAAACTGTGAGAGATCATAGATTATATTTATATATACTCTGAGAGACAGGGTCTTAAACTTTGTTCTTTAATTTCTTTATGATTCAGGGTCCAAAATTTGCGTGTTCTTATATCTGGTAATTAATGTAGAAGAAACTCCTAAAAACACATTGGAACGACAACAACAATCCCACAGAACTAAAGTTTCTCATTGATGGAAGAGGAGACAGCAGTAAACTTAATTTCCTTCAACAGTTAAGCACAGATTGACTAAAAATGATGAGCCTAAACTGAACTACTGAAGCTCATAAAGTTAAAAACTTTCTTTCCAATTTACCTCTGGCACTTATAAGGAGGCGTCTCAAGTTGTGAATCAGATATCAAGCTACTAATCACACAACTTCCGAGGAGAAAGTAAATTTTATTCACACAACTTTAAGTTACATACACACATACATATATACATAAATACACACATTTCTTCTGTTTTATATTACATATATACCATTTAATTTTTTCGCATATATTAAAAATAAAGAATCTGTTTTGCCTCTAATTTATATATTGTTTTCTTTGAATGTGATAACTGTTGAGTTAAAAAAAATAAAAATAAAATTTGAAAATTTTGACAAAAATAAGCACTTAAAACAAATTATAAAAGACCTAGTATGAAGCGAAAAGAATCCATATGAATGAATGCATTTCAAGTTACATATACACATACATAGGAACTAGGTGTTTAACCAAAAAAAAAGAACTAGATGTTTTTTTCATCATATACAGAAATAAAAACTTTAAATTTTAAGTACATTTTAAAATTAAACTTTTTAATATTTTGGATTTTATATTTTCTTATGAATATTTTAATTTAATTTTGATTTAACTAAACAGAAAATTAAGACAAAATCAATAATTTTATTTATTTTAAATTTATATTTAAGAATAGATATGTATATATTTATAGTTATAATCTTGGATAGATTTTTTTATCTATTTTATGGTTAAATGTAATAAATCAAATTTTATAAAATTAAGAGAAATTTATAAGATATAAAAATTGTATAATTATCAAAAAAGTAAAACTAAATAGTATTTTTAATTTGTAGATACTAAAGGAACTAATGGTTTTAAGATTATAAATTTATTAAAAAATTAAAAAATTCATTAAATTCTGAAGATTGTTTTAGTAATAACAATTATGTAATTAAAAATAAAAATCAATAATATTTCAAAATAAATAAATTACTATTATAATTTTATTTCTATTATTATATTATTTAATGTAATATTTGAATATATTTATTTTACTGATGATATATGAGTTATTACCATATTCTAAAAAGATTATCAAAAATATAAATCAACATTAAATTTAAATATTCATGTCACAATTAACTTCAAGTAAACCATGTCACTTTTAATAATGAAATTGATGTGGCGATTACACATAATCAAACTTAAAAATACTGCTTAAATAATGTTTAGGGAATGAATCAGAGGCGGATCCAAGTAGGAAGATAGGGTGTCACATGACACCCCTTAAAACTCAATAAAAATTTATTTGTATAAGAAATCAATGAATATTCACTAGTTCTATTGGTAAAACATGCATGTGACACCCCTATATCCAGCTTCAATTCTCACTGTTAACACCTTTGATTTTTTTTTTTTTAATTTAAAGTTTGACACTCGTAAAGTTTACTTCTGGATCCGCCACTGGAATGAATCTTCAAGTTACATACACACATACATATATATATAAATGGATTTTTGAGTTACAAACACACATACATACATAGGTTGTACCATACATATATATAAATGGATTTTTGAGTTACAAACACACATACATACTAGGTGGTACCCGCGCCCTGCGCGGAGTGAATTGACTAAATAAAAATAAAAAATTTTAATCTATAGATATTAGAAAAGTAAAAATTATAATCATAAATATTACATGTTATATAATAAAAGATTGAAGGATATTGTGCATGTTTATAGAAAGCAAGTCAATTTTTTTAAAAAAAACTTGTGTGATTGCTTAGGTGTAATTGAAGTAAATTTAAGGAAATAAATCTATAAAAGTAATTTATAACTTGTCTAATTGGTTAGATTTTTTTAAATTCTTTTAACTTGCTTAAAAATGTTTCTCAAGTAAATCCCTAATATTTTGTGTATGATTTTTAATTAGTCATGAGAATTTAAATAAATTTATAGTAACTTTCCTATATTAACTGAAACAAAAATGCATTATGATGATTGCATTTTTTAGTTTTTTATTGTTCGCTATTGTATAAATTAAGATCAAATTTAAATTAGCAAAATGAATAAATTAAATTTATAGCGATGATGACCATTATCATAATGATATGATTATGATTTGTAATGTATTATAGGAAACAAAAACCATTTTTATTTCGGTCAAACATATTGAATTGTATACCAAATTTAGTCAGATAGAGATTGAGAAGGAGTAGAAAAACGTAGAACACGTACTATATAAGTCTTTAACTTCTTAATATAACATATAGATTGATATACACATCTTTAATATCAAAAAAAAAATTGTAACTAATGACTTTTGTAAAGAATAAATTTTACAAATTTAACAAAAAATATAAAACCAAATCTTTGTTTAATATATACGATATAATATCATAATTAAATGTAAAAAACTTACAATTAAATACTATATAATATTTATTGTATGAATTTAGAATTATTGTTGGAAATAAAAAATACAATATTACACCAAAAAATTATTTGATGTCATGGTTGGACTACTATCAGAAATTATGATTTATAAGTACAATATCAATCTGTTTTTACTGATGTACTTCGTAATATCAATCCGTTTGGATTAATATCGTGCAAGTAATGATATGATTATGATTTATAGTGATGATGGCCATTATCATAATGACATGATTATGAGTTGTAATTTATTATAGGAAGCAATAACCATCTATAAGAGTAATTTATAACTTGTGTAATTGGTTAGAGTTTTTTTTATTTTTTTTAACTTGTTTAATAAATTTTTTCTTGTGTATGATTTTTAATTAGTCATGAGAATTTCAATTAATTTATAGTAACTTTCTTATATTAACCGAAACTAAAATGCGTTATGATTATTGCATATTTCAGTTTCTTATTTTTTCTATTGCATAAATTAAGATCAAATTTGAATTAGCAAAATGAATCAATTAAATTTATAGCGATGATGACCATTATCATAATGACATGATTATGATTTGTAATGTATTATAGGAAACAATAATCATTTTTATTTCGGTCAAACATATTGAATTGTATACCAAATTCAGTCATATAGAGATTGAGATGGGGTAGAAAACACATAGAACACGTACTATATAAGTCTTTAACTTTTTAATATAACATAAAGATTGATATACACATTTTTAATATTAAAAAAATATAACTAATGACTTTTGTAAAGAATAAAATTTTACAAATTTAACAAAAAATATAAAACCAAATCTCTGTTTAATATATATACTATATAATATTACAATTAAACGTAAAAGCTTTACAATTAAACTTAAAAGCTTTACAATTAAATACTATATAATATTTATTATATGAATTTAGAGTTAGTGTTGGAAATGAAAAATACAATATTACACCAAAAAAATATTTGATGTCATGATTGAACTAATATCAGAAATTATGATTTATAGGTGCAATATCAATCCGTTTGTATTTATGTACTTCGTAATATCAATCTGTTTGGATTAATATCGCGCAAGTAATGAAATGATTATGATTTATATTAATGATATCCATTATTATAATGATATGATTATGATTTGTAATTTATTATAGGAAACAATAACTGTCTATAAGAGTAATTTACAACTTGTGTAATTGGCTAGATTTTTTTATTTATTTTTTTTTAACTTTTTTTGATAATGTTTCTTAAGTAAATCCCTAAAATTTTGTGTATAATTTGTAATTAGTCATAAGAATTTAAATAAATTTATAGTAACTTTCCTATATCAACCAAAACCAAAATGCTTTATGATGATTGCGTATTTCAGTTTTCTATTTCTCACTATTGCATAAATTAAGATCAAATTTGAATTATCAAGAGGAATCAATTAAATTTATAGCAGCGATGACCATTATCATAATGACATGATTAAGATTTATAATGTATTATAGAAAACAATAACCGTCTTTATTTCGGTCAAACATATTGAATTATATACCATATCATAATGACATGATTAAGATTTGTAATATATTATAAGAAACAATAACCGTCTTTATTTCGGTCAAACATATTAATATATACATTTTTAATATTAAAAAATTATAACTAATGACTTTTGTAAAGAATTAAATCTTACAAATTTAACAAACAATATAAAAATCAAATGTAATAATATAATTAAATGTAAAAAAACTTACAATTAAATACTAAATAATATTATTGTAGAGTTTAGAATTATAGTTGGAGATGAAAAATATAATATTACACCAAAATATTATTTTATGTCATGGTTGGAGTTGTACTAAATATTTTTTTCATTTTATGTTTAAAATTATACACACTTAATAAAATATTAAAAACCAAAAAAAGTCATAATCATGGTTATTTTGGTACACTTAATAAAATAATAAGTTATAGTTCTTTGAAATTATGGTTGTTTTGGTACAAACTCGGGAGATACAACTATAGTATTTCTCACAATATCAATAATGTTATGATAAAATGAATGAAATAAGGTAAGAATGTTAATCAAATCTTTGAAATTATACTATCCATAATGTATTTACTATGCATATAAAACGAAACATATATTATAATGACTTTGTAGGTTTATTTGGCAATGTCATGACATGTAATTAGCCTAGGCAAGAGAGGATTATTCAATAAAGGATGTGAGGTGCATTGTAGTGTTGACACCTAAAAAATGACAAAGTTGTTAATCATACATAAGGGTAAGGTTTATTTTTAAAAGTGCTCCTCAGGGATATATACATACATACATAGGTTGTACCAATTATTTGGCTACAAGCATACATAAAAAATGTGGCCTATAAGAATTGAACCCACAACCTTTATCATTTGTATGATATACCCAAACCGCTACAGCTACACAAAATTGATGATAGAATATGGCCGCTAAAATACATAATCTTTTGCAGTCGGAAGCACCAGCTTGTTTGGCTTCCGTCTAGGACCGGCTCTGCACATACATAACAATGGATATATTGGAAAGGTTTTCTCTTCTCTTAGAGAGATTATTCTCTCTCTCCCTTTTATAACTCTTCGATCTTTCAGAGAGGAGAGATGATGTTTTCTATTTTTTTGATATAATTTTTTTCTTCCGTTTGACGATTTTGTTGTGCTTCTCAAACCAAATTTGAACAAATTCTTCATGTTCTTTTGATTTGAGTTTCTATTTGGTTGATTTTAATAAAAGTCTGATCTTGTCTTGATTGGTGTTAGCAATACAAAACTTTATTTTTCTTTGTTTTTTTCTTGAGTGAATTGAATGAAAAATAATTAATAACCATAAAATTTGCAAAAATGGAAAAATAGTAATAAGTTGAAAGAGAAAGAGGGTAAAATGACACTGTTATCCTTGCTCTTTGAAATCAGAGAGCTTAAATTATTTTAAACGGCTAACAAATATGTTTATAGTTTATAAATTTGTTTAGACGAGTAAGAAACATATGTTTTTTTAATTAATCTTCCCTTGTGAATTCGCATGGTTATATTCTAATTTATCTGGATATTTTACATATTAACTGGTTATTATGTTAGTTGTTGACTAATTAAAATAATTATTTGGATATTATTATTGTTAGTTGGAATTTTCAGTCAATAGTCGATTATCACTATACACTCAAACTCTAATAAGTTAAGTAGTGTATATCAATTATCCAAATATCATAAATTGTTATTTGGATTTCTCGATCAATGTTCGGCTAAAGGTAGAATGAGTTTCACTAAGAGCCATAAGAACCTTAGAAGCAATCTCATCATATTTTAAGGTTTTGGGGCTAAATTGATGAAAAATCTGCTTATTTGAAAGTTTTGGGGCCAAAATCGAAGAGTCACAAAGATCAAGGACCAAACATACACGATGGTGCTCCGGCTCCGGTTCTGGCGACACCATGAAGCTCATGGTACGAGACAACAACGACGCATTCACAAAGAAGTCTGGTGGTTCTGCGGTACGTGGCACAGTCATGGAAGAGCTATATCTTTACCAAGCAAAAAAATATTAAGAACATTAAAATAAAATAAAATAAATTGGATATAAGTTACAAATATAGTTATCCGACTATAGTTATTGTAAGGATAATTCAATCATTATTAAAAAAACAGCTCAGTTAAAAATGTATTTTTCCATAGAGAAGCTAATTTCTCTTTTTTATTTATCCCACTTGATTCTTAGAAGTTTATTCTCTCTCTCTGTTAGATATCCTTAGCTCTTGATGTTGTACATGAATCAATCTTTTATTATAAAGTGGAATTTTTTCGAAGATCAAGGTCTGAGTTTTGTATAAGCCAGGAGGTTTCGAAGCAGTTCCATAGGAGATGGAGTCTTCCCTATAGGAAGGTGTTCCGACAAGGCTCTGTATTTGGTCTTCTGAAGCTTTTGTCGGTTCAAACTCTAGCAAGCGGTGAAGAACTCTGAGCGAATTGGCGGTGATGATTAGGAAGAGGAGCATACAAGCAGCTCAAACGAAACATAATTGGAGGTCGACGTTGTTTCTACAAGAGACAATGCTACCGCAGCAATACTTGTTACTCATGTATCAATTCTTGTATGTTGTTTTTGGATCTAGTTTGGGCCGAATATATTGTAATTGGGTTTAGACTGCTTGTACTTATTGGTTTAATGGACGCTAATGAAATTCAATGTTGACAAAGAAAAAAAAAAGCATAGCAGTGGATCTCCCATAATGGAAAGAAAAATAGAAGGAAAAAAATTATACAAAAATAAAAAAAAAGGAAAAAAATTAGGGTTGGGGGATGAATCATCCCGGATAAATCGAAGGGTCATGATGTATCACTGAAAGATGCAGAGCCTCTTTCAATCTAATTAATTACAGACATGAACGACGCAAAACATATAATAGGGAAAAAAAGATCGCACCTCTTCACCAGTTTGAATGTCTCATATATTTAAACTGTCTAGAAACTAAGTTTACTGCACCACCGCCAAAAAGAAAAGAAACGACCCTCATGGCTTCTTCTTCGTCGTCGTTTTCGGCTTTCACAGACCTTCCTTCATCCATTGTGGGTGTAACACGTGAGGAGTTTTATGCTTTTCACAAAATAGACAGAACCTTATTCACTCGTCTCGTCTTTGATCTTAACCGAGACACGAACCAAACGTCTCAAGTGATTGCTTTTCTCTTCTTGCTCGAGCAAATAGGGTACGCTCGAAACTTAACCGCGTTTCTCGTCGCTTTATCAGACGCATTCATCGAGGCGGTGGCTAATGAAGTCGATGTGTGTCTAAGTATCTTACACAACCTAGATTACTCAACGCTCTTCAACGATGATGGTTCGGTTATACCTTTGCTCTTACGTTTGACTGGAGACAGGTTTACTCTCAGATGCGTTCATCAAAACCGCGAAACTCTCCTCCTTGGTGTGATGAAGAATATGAATGAAATATGCAGCCGAGCGTTCGATGACTTGTGCGTGAAGGCAGAGATGTACTATAAGGAGCAATTGTTTGCATTAGAGAGGGAGAAAGTTATTGAGGCGATGAGTAAGATCAGGTTAAGTGTTCCACAAGGAATCTCTGGTGCGCCGAGTGTTCAACAACAAAACCCTATAAGGTTGAGTGTTCCACAAGGAATCTCTATTAGGCAGAGTAGTGTTCAACAAGGAGTCCCTACTAGTCAGAGTGTTCAATATCAAACTCCTATTTGGTTGAGTGTTCAACAAGAAAGGGATCCTGCTCCTACTACACCTTCTCCTGTTGAAGAAGAAACAGACAAGACCTACACGGAGGAGGCGGAGAATGAGGAAGGGGTTGTACCTGCGGATGATAGGACGGTGTTTCTGACTTTTTCTAAAGGATATCTCACTTCGGAATCAGAAGTTAGGGTTTACTTTACAAGGAGATTTGGGGAAGTGATAGAAGCGATACTGATGCAAGAGGTGGAAGAGAATGAGCAACCGTTGTATGCGAGGATGGTGTTGAAGATGGAATGTGCATCGAGGCTCGAAGAAATTGTGAGTGAGGGGAATAAAAAAAAATTCACTATTGATGGCAAACATGTTTGGGCTCGCAAATACATTCGCAAGAAGCCTACTCCCTCATCTTCACATGTGTGACCATCTTCTTTAGTTTTTCAATTATAAGTTGGATGTTTTCTCAGACATAATGGCAGTTGGTCTTATACCACACACATATATATATAATGGCGATATAGATTATCTATCACTATTTAATTTCGTTTTGAATGTGATATTCTATTGAATCCTTCAACAACATCAATACCATTTCTTTTCGTTTTGAAACTTTTTACAAAAATCAAATATATATATATATATATATATATATATATATATATATACATATTGGATTCAATGAAAAAGGTACTGTAGATTCAAAAAAATTATCAGATTGATAAATGGCAGGAAAAGAGATGTAAAGTAAAACTGTAATTAAACTAAAATAAATTGGAAATATTTTTTTCCACCAAATTTTGATACATTGATTAGAAAGTCTCTTCAAAATCATTGTACACATAAAATACACCATAAAAGTGGATACACCGTAAAATTATTTTGAGTACGTATCATATTTAGTTAGGCTTTTGTGCCGAGAAGTTATTTAACATCCTTATAAAACTTAAGTAGCATTTTTAAAATTTCTGACTTCATGGGAAAATATCCGAAAGAATGTTATCGTTGGAAGCATATTTACATCTTCCACCTATTGAGTCTATAAGAATTTTGCTATCACCTTTGGAGATATCAGTTTTAGTGGTTCTATATGTTTGAGAAACTCTTTTCCTAGACATACAAAATTGCATAAATTCATGGGCAGTGTAAACGACGTTATCAGTGATCATGCTACTGAGAACGAAAGCTGTTTGTGACTCAGAAACAATCTTATTGAGAAAGGTTTTGGAGACGGTGCACTAGGATTCTTGATATGATTTATATAGAACAATTATATAATCCAACAGGGCGATAGAGAAAAAGTATTTGATTTTCCATTTTTAAGATTATACAACTGTTATTTTTATTAACCAAAGTGTCCGGCAGACCGAAACGCAACCCACTAATCCCAAGGAAACCTATCCATCGATGACAAATAAATCCGGTTGTTCTACATGGGAGTTACAAACCAACGCCATCTAGTCATACCAAAATTAATAATTTGGTAATGGAGAAGAACCAATCTCTGGTCTAGACCAATAGAGCAACTCCTCTTCTAGTGGTTTCATTAGAGCACTTCCAATGAAGATTCTAGCTCATGGGTTTTAAAATAAATATTTGTGTATATATTATATATGTATATGTAAATGTTTTAAGAAATTTTGGTTTGGTTTTCCATAAAATTATGAATCCCACAATTACATACACAAATATAGTACATACATATTTAGTATGTTGTAGAATCCTCATTGGAAGTGTTCTTAAAGCATTACAATGTGATTAACTGTTTGTTGTATTGATTTTAATATTCATCTTATATGTTGTAAAGAAGGATTGTGTTTCTTTGATCACATCTTTTCCAACAGTATCCCAGCAAGTATGACAAAACCTTGCAGTTAAACCTTCCCGTGCACGATCAGCTTCAATACTATTCATGCTTAGTTGTTAGAAAAATATGTAAGATGCACCTTGTAGCTCAGTTGATTAGTGCATTTGCTAGTAATCAAAAGCTCTTGAGTTCAACCCCAATAACAGCATTTTAAACTCCTAACAAATTTTCTCAGAAAAACATACGTTGCAACAGAAAATGTAAGTTTTAATATTTTGCTTGGCTGTATAAGTCCCAAATATAGAAATTGACGGCATTGTTCTAAAACAAAATCAAAAAGTTTCTTAAAAATAGAATCTTAAAAAATTGAGAGTTCTAGTTCCTAATCTTAGGAACAGAAACAGAGGTGGGTATTCATTGTTTCATCTCACAATAGCATTCAATTGACACCACCGGAGAGAGTGATTATGGCGGAGGGGCAGTCCCCGGAGAGCTCACCGCCGGCACCTCCTCCTCCTTCTCCGTCATCTCCCTCTCCCACCAACCAAACAACATCTCCTCCTCCTACTTCAGACAATCAACCAACATCTCCTCCTCCCTCTCCAACTCTAGCTCCCCCACCAGAACAACAAGAACAATCACCTCCTCCTCCACCGGAACAATCCTCGTCGCCTCCACCACCCCCGTCTGACTCCTCAACCCCTTCCTCTCAGACACAATCTCAACCTCCTCCTTCACAATCCCCACCGCAGCAGAGTGATGACAACAAAGGAAATGATGGAAGCGGCAATGGAGGAGGCAATAACGCTTCTCCTCCTCCTCCTCCACCACCGTCTAAGACTTCCGACCGTAACTCTCACTCTCCACCAAAATCACTAGCGCCGCCTACAAGCAACGGTGGCTATAACTCGTCAAGTAACGATCGTCCGAACATGGGTGTTGTTATAGGACTTGTTGCTGCAGCTGGACTTTTGTTCCTTGTCATGATATTGTTATGCGTCTGTTGTCTGCGGAAGAAGAAGAAAAATAAATCAAAGCTTGAACAGATGCCGTATTACGGAAGCAATGCTTTCCCTGCAGCCAAAAGTATGTACCCATTAAGCCCTTAGACAATCATTATTCCCGATCTCTTAACCGGAGTTCTTAACTTCAGATAAGAGACGGTGTTAACTTTCTTAATTTTTAATTAAGAAAAACTAAGAACAGTCTCTTAAATAAGAGAAGATATAAAAGCCGTTTTAACCGAAAAATGTAAAAAAAAAAAGAGTCAAATCATGAGATAAGAACCCCGGTTAAGAGACTGGGGATAATGATGCCCTTAAGTAAACCACATTAGTTTTTTGTTTGCCAAAAAAAACATGAATTTTGTTTTCTGTTACCCCAAAAAAATTAAATTAATCAAATTCTCAGGTATTCTCTATCAAAATGTACAAAGTTATAAACCCATGAGCCCAACTAAAATACACTTAACGAATTATTCAACTTCAGTTTTGTTTCTTGTTTCCCAAGAAACGAGTTTTTTCTTGCAAGGCTAGTTCTTAGTAGTTTTTATTTCAAATCACAACTCATCTTAGTCTTGTTTTATATTTTTCTTTGGGTGCGACTTTAGATGGGGGTGATCAATACATCAATAGTGCTGCTACACAACAACAACAACAACAACAACATTACAACCAAAATGATCATAATGCCAATCTCCCTCCACCTCCTGGATCAATGGGAACAAACTGGGTGAATTCACCGCAGCCACCACCAGCTCCAGGAAACTGGCAGCCAATGCCTTCACCATTAGCACCAGTTTCAGGTGGCGCAAATGCAATCCAAAGCGGTGAGATGAGCTCAAATTACTCATCAGGTCCATACGCTCCGTCTCTACCACCGCCACACCCTTCAGTGGCTTTGGGATTCAACAAAAGCACATTCACTTATGAGGATCTCGCAGCCGCGACTCAAGGTTTCTCCAAAGACCGTCTGTTAGGACAAGGCGGGTTCGGATACGTTCACAAAGGAGTCTTGCCTAACGGTAAAGAGATCGCTGTGAAGAGCCTTAAAGCGGGCAGCGGACAAGGAGAAAGAGAGTTTCAAGCAGAGGTTGAGATCATCAGCCGTGTCCATCACCGACATCTTGTGTCTCTTGTAGGATATTGCAGTACTTCAGTAGGACAGAGGATGCTGGTCTATGAGTTTCTTCCTAATGACACACTTGAGTTCCACCTTCATGGTAATTAATGATGAGTTTTTATTTTGAGAAATACCCTTAAATATCACTAAAAAAAAATTTGTCACTCAAGAAAAAAAAATAACCAAAACGTTTTATTAAAGAGGTAAATATACACTTATATTCATAAGATTAACTATACTACACTTAGGGTTTAAAGTTAAGGGGTGAGTTTTTAGGTTAGAGTTTCAAATTTTAAAAAATAAAAATAAAGTATTAAATTTTTCAAAATAAAAGAGGTTATTTTGGTCTTTTTAGGGTTATTTTGTGACAAAAACTTAAAATAGTATTATTTAAGAGAATTGTTTTTTTTTTATTTTCTTGAAAAATGTTATGAATTATATAAAAACTAACTCATATTGTTACTAAATGAATGGAGTTATAGGCAAAACTGGAACCGTGATGGATTGGCCTACTAGACTCAAGATTGCCTTAGGATCAGCTAAAGGACTTGCTTATTTACATGAAGATTGTGAGTGAATCTTGTATTTTTTCTTTGCCTTTCACTAATTTGGATCTAAAGCAAAGCTCATTCATATGTTTTATCTAATAATTGTGATAAGGTCACCCTAAAATCATCCATAGAGACATAAAAGCTTCAAACATTCTGCTTGATCTTAACTTCGAAGCCAAGGTATGCTTTAATTAGTTAAAAAATTGTTTCTATATTTCTCCATAACATTCCTTTCAATTAAACTCGATCCAGGTTGCAGATTTTGGGTTGGCTAAGCTCTCTCAAGACAACAACACACATGTGTCGACTCGAGTCATGGGGACATTCGGATACTTAGCCCCTGAATATGCAGCAAGTGGAAAATTAACAGATAAATCTGATGTTTTCTCTTTTGGAGTTATGCTTCTTGAGCTCATAACGGGACGCAGACCTGTTGATCTAAGTGGTGATATGGAAGACAGTTTGGTCGATTGGGTATATACTTGTACATTCATGTAAATTAAACTCAAACCAAAACGAAACTAAACAGT
>MU106624.1:70665-101474 GCA_012274485.2 Sinapis alba
GGTTAGAGTTTCAAATTTTAAAAAATAAAAATAAAGTATTAAATTTTTCAAAATAAAAGAGGTTATTTTGGTCTTTTTAGGGTTATTTTGTGACAAAAACTTAAAATAGTATTATTTAAGAGAATTGTTTTTTTTTTATTTTCTTGAAAAATGTTATGAATTATATAAAAACTAACTCATATTGTTACTAAATGAATGGAGTTATAGGCAAAACTGGAACCGTGATGGATTGGCCTACTAGACTCAAGATTGCCTTAGGATCAGCTAAAGGACTTGCTTATTTACATGAAGATTGTGAGTGAATCTTGTATTTTTTCTTTGCCTTTCACTAATTTGGATCTAAAGCAAAGCTCATTCATATGTTTTATCTAATAATTGTGATAAGGTCACCCTAAAATCATCCATAGAGACATAAAAGCTTCAAACATTCTGCTTGATCTTAACTTCGAAGCCAAGGTATGCTTTAATTAGTTAAAAAATTGTTTCTATATTTCTCCATAACATTCCTTTCAATTAAACTCGATCCAGGTTGCAGATTTTGGGTTGGCTAAGCTCTCTCAAGACAACAACACACATGTGTCGACTCGAGTCATGGGGACATTCGGATACTTAGCCCCTGAATATGCAGCAAGTGGAAAATTAACAGATAAATCTGATGTTTTCTCTTTTGGAGTTATGCTTCTTGAGCTCATAACGGGACGCAGACCTGTTGATCTAAGTGGTGATATGGAAGACAGTTTGGTCGATTGGGTATATACTTGTACATTCATTTAAATTAAACTCAAACCAAAACGAAACTAAACAGTGTCATGGTTTGATTATATCTTATTTGGCAGGCGAGACCATTATGCATGAATGCAGCTCAGGACGGAGAATATGGAGAATTGGTTGATCCATTTCTTGAGAATCAATACGAGCCTTATGAGATGGCACGCATGGTGGCTTGTGCTGCTGCAGCCGTTAGGCACTCGGGTCGCCGCCGCCCAAAGATGAGTCAGGTAAATAATAAAAATTTACATAGCTGTTATCATTTATTTAAAACAATGTTCTAAAAACGCGGTAGTCTAGGCGGCGTTTAGGCACTAGGCTTTATAAAACCGTGGCGATTACTTTCTAAACCGTATAGATAATTTCAGTGTTGTAATAATAAATAATATATAATTTATTTTTCATAAATTATAATGATTAATATATTATAATATAGATTCTTATAAAAATAAAAAAATACAAACTTTTCATTATAAATAATAGTATTTAATATAAAATATTACATATATTACATATATTGTTATAATTTATGAACGGTTAAACAACCTAACTAATAATTTAAACGCCCGCTTAATCGTTCTAGGCGTTAGGTCACCGCACTTAGCACTTTCTTAAAAACTGATTTGAAACAAGTCGTTTTTTAATCCTAGAAAGTCTAGGCGTTAGTTAATCTTAGATCGTTCGGCTAATGCTTACTATAAATTAAATGTTTAATTTCTGCTTTTTTTTTCTTACTAGATCGTTCGGATATTGGAGGGTGATGCATCTTTGGACGACTTAAACGATGGTGTGAAGCCAGGGCAGGGCTCATACATGGGCTCAAGCGGAGGTGATGGGAGCTCAGACTATGAGACGGGCACATATGGTGATGAGATGAAGAAATTCCGGAAAGTGACACTGCAAAGTCAAAATTACGGGGCAAGTAGCGAGTACGGCGGCACCAGCGAGTATGGGCTTGACCCATCCTCCTCGAGCAGTGAGGAGATGACCACTGGAGGAGGCTCCAACAAAACTACTACTACTTCTACTCGCAGAGTTTAAATCATAAACCAAATCATCAAACCGTGAAATCAAATATCTATTATTATTATTTTTGTCGAGAAATATAACCGTTGGATGTGTTTGTTTGATAAAGCCCAAAAGTATAAAAAGTTATTATTTTAAAATTTATGTATCTTGTGTTAATGTTTCTTAATATAATAAAATGTTGAAAATACTGGTTGTTACAATATGTCCATGCTTGTTTTTTGAACAATATTTTCATTCAAAATTATTGTTTTACCCATTAATACTTGATTGATTTATAAAAGAGAGAACTCTCTTAACCAATGACGAATATTATGTAACTCGATCATGTTATTTGTTACAAATAAGTAAATACACTAACTTGTCATTTGAAATTATTATTATTTATCATATTTTATATCATATGTGCTTTATAAATTGTTCACATATTTATTAACACTAGTTATATTTTTTTGTATTTATATATGAAACTTTTGATTTTAAAATTAATTGATATTCAACATTGTTTATAAAATTTTATCATTCTAATATATGTTTTGCATACTATATTATTTTGCTACTATTCAAACTTTCATTACATTTTATTTTAAACTGATTATCTTCTTCAAAATGTGTTTTTATACAAAAAAATATTTGAACCGTACCATATTATTTATCCACTTAACTTACACTATTTATTTCGTTGTTACTATTCCCAACCATAATGTATTTTTGTTACAAAAAGTATTATGCATTTGTGCATATTGTAGAATAAATTTATTTATTAAATTCAAAATGACGTCAACTTCAAAGAATATGGTTGATTTTTTTTCATAAATTAGTTGTAGAAATTAAAGAAAAATTAAGCCCAATATATAGATAATGCATTTCTCAATGTTTATACATATTCATCTCATTACATCAAACATAATCATCTCACAATTTTGTTTACTTAAATGGTGCATTAAATTGACAATATTACATCAGAGAACACTTTCTTTGTAGTTTATTATTACACAATAGGTAGAGATGGCAATTGAGTACCTAGACCGCGGGCCTAACCCGAAAAGTACTGCTGCATGGCGAGATTGGGATGGTATTTTTTAGGTCCATAAAAAACAGATCTTGCAGGATAGGTTAAAATGGAACTGGGCAAAAAGAGGGATGGACCTTGGCGGTACCGCGGGACACGCGTAATCCCGCGACAGAGTTTCACTTTCATCTCTTGGAATACTTCCATACAACATTATCTGAGAAAGTTGCGCTTTTGGAGACGATCCACCACTATAACTTCTTTTCTTCTTCGATCCACCATCAAAGTTCTCTTCTTCTTCGATCCACCACCTTCGGCTTGGTTTGCAAGGAGTTGATATCATTAATGGCTTCCCTTTGTTGCTTGTGCCGTCACGAAGCATTGCCAGTGTTCATATTGGTTATGCGCTTCCTTAAGTATATCTCATGGAAGAATTTGGAAATAAGTATTTATGATTGACATATACTATGATGAATGCTCATAGATCAAGTAATAAGTTTCTGAGACTATTCAGAACAATAGAAATTTCAGCTGCATTGTCAAGATTCTAGTGGATGCTTACATTGTAGTTGACAGAGACTTTGTTGGAACTAGATTGGTATGTGTGAAATGCGTCACGTCTTCATATTTGTGACTTTTTCCCATGATTTTTATTCATTTATCTGTACTAGCAAGAAGTAATAAAAGTTCATGTGCTCGGTGTTCAACTGGTAGATAACAAATTTTTTCTTTGTGTTTCTCTTCATTCCCAACAAATTGAACAAGAGGCTGTGATCGAATCATTAACACACTTGTTAGAAGTTTAGAAAGACCTTGGATTATCATATTCACATGATTTATCTTTGGTGGTTCTCTCGCTAGTTTTCATGCTTGCCAAGTCTAGTGTCGAGCATGAGCAACATGTATTTTGAAGTTGCTGCTTTTCTTGCTCAAATGGAAAGTGAAAATGGTATGTTTATGCTCAATATTTCTTGTCATTAAATTCTTGCACGTTTCATTGTTAAGATTGTTGCTTGTTGCTTGATCATATTAAAGTCTCGGTTGCTTGTTTATTAATGTTATGCTTGTTGCTTGATCATATTACAGTCTCGGTTTCTTGTACAGTGATGTTAATTGTTAAGACTGTCGGTAGATCAGTATGTTACAGTCTGTTAAGTATAACAAGTTGACTTCTTTTTGATGTCTAACTTTAACATTTGGCGTGTGCAAGAAATGATTTTTTGAAAGTTAGAACACAAAACAACCACATAACCATTGTCCTACGGGACATCCCGCAAAGGCTTATATATATTGTAGGCGGGTTTTGTCAGCCATTCTGGAGACCGCGTCCCATGCGAGCTTGACCCGCCGTGACCCGCTTGAAGCCAATCCCGCTGCGGTCTGAGACAGGACGAGAGAGTCCATTTGCCATCTTTAACAATAGGTCACTTGTGCCACAAGAGCATTATTGAACTTATCAAGATCATCGATATCAAGGACTTCTACACATATATGTCTAAAATTTGACAAAGTTCGACAATGGGTGATGACTCATATGTTGAGAGCATATTCTGAGCTGTGACTGAAAATATATCTCATTTTCACAGGATAGTCGTATCGTTTTAAGCCCTATATATATTTTGACAATTAATATGAACACAATTTGTTAAGTTAGAAGCTAACCATCTAGTAGTTTAACATGTTGCAAGACATTTAAAAAGCGTATTTCCCATGATTATTAATAGAAAATAGGCAGTTCGATATTTCTCATTACAATCAAGATACAAGTCAAAATGTATATTTAGTTCATGAAGATCTTTTCTAACATTCAATTTATCTTTCAATTTTTTTTGTCATTCAATATTTTGTAGTCTAGATGATCAAAACATACATCTCCATATGCATAACTTCCAAGGTATCATCATAAATTCCCAATAAGGCAACTCAAATATTTTTTTCTTACACTGCTGAGTACTAAATCTTCCAGCATCACTTCGATCTCTCTTTGTTACAATTCCCACTAAATCAACTTTCTTAGCAATAGTAACATTAACTTCTTTTAATTGGTGAATAATTGTAGAACCTGTCAATGTGGTTTGTGGAGATATGCTTTATAATTTTTCCTCTAAATATGTTATGTTATAAAGAATGCTATAATTTAGAGAAAAAGAGATAATAACAAATATTTTTTATGAGTTAAACGCTGTCTACCATCATATATACATGTTAGACAACTTGATATTCTATACAAATTCCAACCCAAAAAACAATCTAAACCAATAAAATCGCTAATTCTCCACATGATAGATATTCACATCTTAAATGTTTATTTGTGGAAGAATTTAGAGTTTCAATCCCATCAAAATATAGTTCCTTCAACTCTTTAATAAATGACTGGAAATATACATCAACATCATTACTAGGCATGATTTTTATGGCGATAACCATAGATAGGATCATTGATGTCTGATGCATTGACATCCATAGTGGAAAATTGTAATGAAATATTATCAGTTGCCATATGCTATAACTACCACTCTTTATACCAAATGGGTTTAAACCATCAGTCGTGAAACCTAGACTGACATTTATTTGATCATATGCAAACTCATGATTTTTATAAAAAAATCCTTCCAAGCCCCTCCATCTCTCGGATGTTATATTTTATCATCATTGTTACTAGCAGTTGCATGCTATCTCATGTGGGTGACAAATTCTTATTACATGAACAAACACTGTAATTGTAATCGTTGTAGAATAATATCTTTACAACGAAAAACTTCATAAAATTTGTAAATTTTTTCTTTTGTATCAGCCTCCCAATATAACATGCTATCATCTGTACATGCATGAATTAACCCATTAATCATTTCTAATTTTCGAATAACCTTCTTCAGGTCATTAAATGAATTTGATAATTTGACATGTGTAAATTCTTCTTTTATCAAATCAAACACCATGGAAAACTCCTTGTAACTAATCTCACACATAATTTGACATTGTACAACTTTGTCAACTTATTGCATGCTCGATATAGCTTTGATTGTAATCAGTAAACATCTCATTAAAAAACTTCTCATTTTCCGTAATTTCCACATGAAATTGATGGTATATCAATGTCCATGATTGCCCATACAATCCATGTCCATGTTTCTCATGTATATTCATACTAATATCAAGAAAGTATCATTGGAGGGTACCATCTTGCTTATCTTTCCTTGTACGTTCCAACTCGCTTTGGAGCCTGGTCTTGACTCTTCGGTGTGGTATTCAATCTCGTTCGGCTCTTGGAATCACATCCAACAATGGATTTTTTGATCTTATTTATATTCTGATCAAAGGAAGACGGTTTCATTCAGTCTCATAAAGCAAGTACCTCTTTCACATAAGAGAGAGATCAAATTTGAATCTAGTTCAACTTGAGCAGTTTCAGAAGATATTCTTGCATTTCCGTTGACACATAAATCTTCTCCATGTAATATCCAACTTGTATTAGAACTTAAAAAGTCAAAATACATTAAACAATTTTAGATATCTTCTCCTAACTTAGATTTGGCTGAAGAACAACAATTACATGGATATTTCGTCATGTTTATTAGATTTATCAAATGCAAAATCCAGATTTGTTTTTTACCTTTTATATGTAATATTGAGATAAACGTGATTTTTTATCCATGATTTATCCACTAAAAACTAATTGTAACAGTTCACATGCTTTAGAAATTCACAAACAACCATTAAATTTCAAAACCTCAAAAATTCAAATCAATAACTAAAATAATATATAATAGTCATCCTTTATTTTTATTAAATATCTAAACTTTTTTCATAAACTTAACTAATTTATTTGAATCTATTTCATTAAAAACTCATAGAAGCATGTCAACTGAAACTACAAGTCAAATTACCTTAATTCTGTGCAATTTTGATTCTCTGAGATTACTCACTAATGATTAACAAAAAAAAATGATAAGACTCTCCTTTACCTGAGAAATATAGAGACCCATATATGTGAATTAAATATGATTAAATATTATTTATTAAATGTCAAATTTTTTTAATAACTTTTGGTATTGTAAACTTTACTTTCTTTAAGATAAATATCAACTTAACCTCCTATTATTATTATTATTATTATTATTATTATTATTATTATTATTATTATTATTATTATTATTATTATTATTATTATTATTATTATTATTATTATTATTATTATTATTATTATTATTATTATTATTATTATTATTATTATTATTATTATTATTATTAATAATAATATTATTATTATTATTACTATTATTATTATTTTCTGTTATAAAATATCTATCAAAGTATATTGAGATAAAATATAATGACGACAAAATTAAATATATATCAACTATTTGGTACTCCCTCCGTTTTTCATATATGACATTTTAGAGAAAAAAATGTTCAAATTATAAGACGTTTTCAATTTTTGATATCAAATTTATTAACATTTAATGTTCAGTGACCAATGATATTATACATTCTATTTATAATTGGTTGAATTGTGGTTAGGTAAATAATTAATGATGTTTTTGTTTAGAAAATGTAACAAACTTAATGTTTTCTTAATCTTTGTGTAAAATCCTAAAACGCCATATATCAAAAAACAGAGGGCGAATATTTATTTTCTGGTTTTAGTTTTCTATTTGTACTAAATAATTTATTTGTAATATTTAGTCATAAATTTAGGCCGAAAACTAAAGTTTGCAGTTATAAAAAAAATTAAAATAAAATTTAATAAAATATTCTGATATAAGTTTCAGTTATCCTAATTAAAATAGTATGAAGTGGGTCATGATTCTTTTGAATTCCAAAAATTTTGTACCCCTTGAAAATAAATAAACTAAATTGATAAATTCACAAAAATATATAAAAGTATTTTAATTATAATTTCTATTAAAATAATTTTGTTAAAGAAAAATAATCATGCACTGTTATTGTTATTCTTAAAACTTGACCCGTAACCGTCTAAATATTTTTTTTCACTTTGTACTAAATGGTATAATATATATTTGTAAATTTAAGTATATTACATAATTGTTAATCTAACATTTTTTTTGTTTAAGTAATTATATTTTGTGATTTTAATCATTTATTATATCACAGTGTATCATATAAATTTTTTAATATTTATAACTAATTGGATTTATATACATGAAAACATTATACTAATAGTTTATGAATAAATTATTTTATATTTTATTTATATATTATATAAATTGGTTATGATGTGTGAATTCTTACTTTATTGTTTATTACTAATAAATATTGAAAAATATTTAATATATTGATACGAAATCTATTTAGAATCTATTGAAAAATCTATTTTTGTTAAGATTCGATTAAAGAAATTTATTATCTAAATTAGGAAAAGATATTAGATGCTTAAATTTAATATCTAAATTAGAAAAAGACAAACATACTTAAATATATGTTCAATAAATATCTCAATGGTATTCTAACATAAATAAGTTATAAAACTAAGGGGCATTTCTATTTTGTATTTCTATTTTAATAATATATATATTTTAGTTAGCTCCCTGACACCATTCCCAAGGCGCCGTTACTGCTTCATTTCTCCGGCGCCGGTGGAGCTTCCGTTCGCCGGCATAGACTTTTCTAACCTCCTCCGCTCTTCTTTCCTTTGTTTACACTAGTTAAAGCTCTCCCCTTCTTAGTTCTCTTTGCTGCTCTTCTTGTGTTGTCAACTTTGTTGTGTACTTCGTCACTGTCTGAGACCTCCTTTGTGTCTTCAGATTGGGGGCCAGAGTTCATAGAAACTTCATATATCTCTGGGGACTCCCGAAATATGTGTTACCGTACCATGTTGTACCGGTCCTTCTCTGCTAATCTCCATCTCCTAGGCTTCTTCTTCAGAGCTAGGAGCAGCGTCTTCATCACCGTAACAAAGAGAGATCTTCAGCAACAGTCACCTCCACCCCCATCGCAAGTTCTTCTCACTCCTTTAGCTCACAATGCTCCAACGGTTATTGCCTGTGGGACTCCACATTTGGCCTGCCGTTCTGTTCTAGAAGCTCGAGTTTTGTCAAGGACGAGCTCTCCACGGTTCACTTCCACAAAACCATGCTTTGAAGCTCTCCTCTCTGTTCCCGGCGAGATCTGTTGCGTTGCCGCTGCATCCACTTGATCACCATCACATCTCACCGTGAATCCTGCTTTTTCCGTGACTCTCTCCTTCCCTGCGTGGATAATACTCGCCGGCGTTATGGTTTCTCTCCGGCGTAACTCTCCCGGTGACCTTCTTTTTGGCACTGACGAACAGTCCAGATTAGTTGCTTCATGTCCCTTGCAGATAGGGTCTTTTGGGCTGCTATCCTATTTTGTTTGGATCTGGGCCATCTGGATTACTAATCTTGGAAGTCCAAGAAATCTCTTGCTAAGGTTCAGTTGCGTAGAAGAAAATCAGATTGACAAATTAATGGCTTTGGGTGTTGCAAGTTTTTTAGAGAATTCCACTGGAATTTCTCCTTGGTGCTTATATTCATACTCCTCCTTTGGGATGTTTTCACCGATGGGCTCATTGGTATACGTTGCAACTTCCAGTCCAGATTTGAAGAGCTCAAGACATAATGTACTGAAGAATCTGATGCAATACTTTGTTAAAGTGGTGGTCTTGGTTAGTTTAAAGATTTCCAGTGGATTCACCGGGATCTCTAGAAAGAATTTATCAGTGGATTCACTGGGTCCGATAATATATAGATCCCTCCTTTCTATGATTGGAGATGTTCCCTCAGGTTCTTTCATGAGCGTTTGTTTCAACTTATTCACTGGTTTGTTACCTTGTGTAGTGGTCTGTACGGGGCCAGAAGGTGCAATCGATACTACTTCGGTTTTTTCATTGGTGAAGGTTGGCTCTCAACATCACTTGTGACTAAATCTCAGCCGTCCGACTTTGTCATAAAAGCTTTATCGACGCAATTAAGTTCCATATTGAATTCGCTGTCAACTTCATATGAAGAATTATCATGTTTCATTTCCCTTACTGTTGTAGCTTATGTTTGGTTTCCAAGAAGATGTTTAATTCCCTCTACGCTATGTAATCTTTGAGGTCAAGTTAATGAAAGTTATGTTTAAAAAAAAGAAGAAGATATTTTAGCTATACAAATTCAGATATAATATTATACTTTAATTTATGTTGAAAAAGTTAGTTATATCATCTTCTGTAACTGAGGTTGACACTAATTATTATCTTTGTGATTTTTTTAAAATCTCTGTACCATAAATAAATGTAAGAAAATACATTTTATTAGGATCACTTTTTATTGATGTATACTCTGTAACATTTTAATAAATGATATTAATACAGAAAATTTACATCATTTATTTAAATGAAATAACTTAATATAACAATATCCCTTTTGTTATAGTGATACAAATTATAACAAACTATATCAATTTGTCAAAGTGATGTTATTTTAGTTAATAATAAAAACGATTATAATAGATGATGCTAAATTATCTATATTTTTTTCATGTATAAATAAATGATTGGAAACTATATTTTTTCATGTATAAATAAATGATTGGAAACTATATTTTTGATTTTGTAATAAATTTTAGTGATACATTTTATATTTTTTTATGTAGTGACCTTTTTCTGTTTATAAAAGAAAATTTTCCAAAAACTACTAAAATCCCATATTTTGTTATCTAGTTGAAAATTAAAATTTATGCTTTTACTTTGTTGTTTAGATTAATTTTCATGCATTCCACTACTAGTTATCTATGTAAAATCTGCCAAAAACAGAAAATTGATAATTAAATTAATATTTTAACAGAAAACATTATGATCTATGATCTAAAGAAACTTACATGCATGATGTGGTTGTGTGCTTCTGAGAGAGTTTTATCTATCAAAAATATTGTACATAAATAATCTTTTGTTGATTTGAATGTTATGAAGAGAGCAACGTCATATAATTGTGGTTTATGAAGTTGTTCGCCTATATTGAATATGCTGCAAATAATTGATTATCATTATAATAAAAAATATTATATAATGAGTAATTGAAAAATCGACCAGTGTTAAAAATAAAATTTATATACCGAAAAAGTTGAATTGGTACCTTAAGAATGTTGTGCCCCATCATTATAAAATTACTTATAATTTGTATTGTTCATATATATATTCTGGTCATAGTAGCAATTCATATATATATATATATCTCCTGGTCATGGGTCTGATGAAATAGAACTAGTTTAATTATATAGTGTTTAAATGTTTATAGCAATCAAATAAATTATTTAATAAAATAATCTTTTAAGTATTGCATATATATTATTGGGCTTATTTGTGTAGTAGCCATGTTTGAGAGATAAATTAGGTGAGTAACATTGATTTTGACATAATTAAATGTCAGACATTTGTGTCACATTTTATCCGATTCTACCTCATCGCTTAAAAGGTTTCCAGTTGTAAGTGAGGCAGTAGATGACGTCTTTCTCTTGGTGGAGTCATCCACGTATACATTTATTAACCACATACATATGCACCGAGTATTCTATTCCATATCACTAGTATAAGATTATAACCCCACTTACAACCTTTAAATACTAAACATATCTCAACTCTAGTTATCCCTAATCCCTATACAACCCTAATTAAATATTAAATCCTAAACTCTAATCAGTAAATCTTAAACCCAAGTATAAACCCTAAACCCAAATATAAACCCTAAATCCATATATAAACTCTAAACCCAAATAGAATAAAACAAAATAAATAACATAGTATATATTTGCGAAATTATGAAATATATGTAATTGCATGTAAGAAGTTAATGCTGACCCGACCATACCCCTTCATCTTCTAAATACTAAACTTTAATCTCTAATCACTAAACCCTAATCCATATATGAACCACAAACCCAAATATCAAAATCTAAAAAATACATAATATTATATAATATTAAATTATATTATGGAATATTAAACTATTCAATAAAGATCATAATACGATTTTACTGATTAAGAACATGCAAAGATAGTTAGAATTTTAAAAAATTATAAACTATATTTGTAAACAAAATAGAACCCTTTTTATTAACCGTCAAATGGAATAGAACATGATAAAATAGTATAGTATCATAATAGAAGGCATAACAAAATATGAAAATAACACATTATTTACATTTTTATTCTATATGCATATAATAGAATGGAATACAATAACAAAAACTGTTCATCTTCTTCCACATACAACGAAGATTTCCTATAAATTCAGATACGTACATGTTATGGTGTTCTCGCTACTATCGTTTTTGGAATCTGTGAAGCCTCTCCTTTCTGTCGCCGACAAAGCCTTCTAAACCGGTCTTCTCCTCCACAAAACTTTCCGGGAACGTAATTCGTAACATCTTCATCGCTCAAATCTATTTTGGGGGAATCTATTAACTTTTCCAAATATTAGCAATGTAAAACTTATTTTGTAATTGTGTATGAGCAACAAAAAACCACGTTTTATGTTGCACAACTAATAATTATTAATTAACTTTTTGTTTCTTTGCAGGTTGCACCGGTGAAAGTGCGGGCTAATACAATATTATTATGTAAATGTAACGGTGTGTATAGAAATGTTAAGAAAATTGGTTACTTGGTGAATTAGGCTTTTTTCTTTGTCATACAGCCCAATTTCTCTATATTATTATTATATATTATATTTTAATTAAAGGTTAAACAATGATATATTATCATGTATAAATGAGTATATTTAAGATTTGAACTTTTATCTTTTTTCTCTGTTATCTTTTAATTTTTTTATTAATTTCAAAAACTTTGATGTGAATGGGCGTAAACAGACTGGATGCTAAAAAGGCTTAAAATAAATGGGCCTACACAGACTTGATCCTACCTGACTAGACTAGAAACGTATGGGTTAACAATAAACTAGATTTGGACCCGCGCAACCGCGCGGGTGTTAACTTTCATTTTTATTTAAATAGACATTTTATTTTTATTTCAAAAATAGGATATATTCAAATATATATATATATATATATTTCAAACATTTCAAATATTAGTATGTGATTCAATTTTATTGGTTTTTATCAAATTAATAATTTCAAAATATAACATATATTTGTATCTTCTTTTATATATTTTTGTTTGTTGAAATATTATTTGATTATTGAACTCATGAACTTTTTAAATCTAATTTGGTAAAATATAAAAATATTATCAGATATTGTAACATTTCAAAAAAATCTAAATTAACAAAAAAATAAAATTATATATCTTAGATTATAAATATAAAGTACTAAATAAACATTAATATTTGTTTTTTTTTGTTTCAAAAAATGAACTATCTAAGTATTTAATAAATAACACATATATATTTTTTTTATTTATTTATCTTTTTAATATATATTTATGTTATTGTATTTGCGTTTAGTTATTGAAAAAATTAATATATGCATGAAATAACATATTTGAAATTAGTTTGTATTAAATTTATGCTCAATTCTGACCCGATGATCTTCAAGCCAAATTTCCTTTTAGCAATATTTTTTTCGTTTATTCATTTTAGATAATATATTATTATATATACAAAAGTCTAGGATATGTTAATTTCTATACATGTATTATATAGTTTGTGAATGTTAAGCCGTTCTGTCATCATATTATATTTTAGAATAAATATTTTATATTTATGAAAATAAAATTTATAAATTGATCAATTTAATATAACTTTATCATATTTAGTTCAATATAATAATTTTATTTTAACATGAATTGTTATTGTTATAAAATATATATATAATTTTTTTTTTTCATTTTATAAACGATAACTGAATATATATTTATGCATAAAAATAATTAATTTCTAATTACAAAATTAGTTAAAATATTTACATAAACTTTTTGAAAATTAAGTTACTGTTAAAATATTTTTAAAAAGATTTGTTAAATTTTAATATATATATATAGATATATTATTAAAATATTTTTAATATAAATTGATTGTGATTATATAATAAATAAAATAGGATAGAAATTATATTTTTATTTTTTAAAAATATATAAATGTATAATATTATTTCATAACTAATTTCGAAATTAGTAAAAATATTTACATATAAGTTTGAAAATTAAGATCATATTATATTTTTTTAAACAGGTTTGTTAGAATTTTTTAAAATATATATTTATATTTAAAAAGAAAAGATATCAAAAGATATTGTGATCAAAAGATATCAAAAGATATTATGAATGATATTATTAAACCATATTATTAGTAATAAATGAAAACTAATTAATTTATTGTGTGAGTATTTTTAAAAATACTGAAAATCATTGGCGCCAACATCTCTGAAAATCTGAAATCGTTCGTAAGAGATCTTTTATCAAAGATGGCGCTAACAAATTCTCCTTTTTCCTTGTCGTAATTTGGGTAAGTTTTATTTGATATTCTCGTATGATATCCTCGGAAGTCGTCTCTTAAATCTTAATTGAGATTTCGACGTATTTCATTTGCTGCTGTTCATTGATTGATCTCGAGGAGTAATGTGTGTTGACAAGATAATCAAACTTTCATTGATGCAGGAAAGGTTTTTGATTCTGTTCGTAGGTTTGTGATTTGTTTCCAGATTGTTTTATTTCACTTGTAGCATCTTTTTTAATTGATTGATGCTTTCTGTAAGATGTCTGACAATCATTGGACTTTGCCATTCCTTTAGTTCCAGATTCATAGGCTCCGTTCTTTTTGCGTGTAAACAAATTGTGTATTACTAAAATGTTTGATAAGGTTAGAGTGTTTTCCTTTTCTAAATTAGGGTTTTGATAAAGTTGTTTCAAGACTTATATATATATTGATTAAAAAGAAGCAACCGTCAAGAATTAATCTTAATCTCTAAGAGGGAGACTAGGGCTAAGAGGAAGCAATGTTTGATGAGCTATGTTTCTTATCAATTTACTGCTTTTTTTTCAGTGTTAAAAGTGATTGATTGCAGCTCCCTATACTTTTATCTTTGATGAGTTTGGTTTGGTGAAACTGATCTTGATATTTTTTTTTTTTTGCTAAGAATGTTAAATTTCATTGAATTGAAAGAGTGTCAATCTACAAGGTAGTTAACCAAAACATAGAGATGCCCTGGCAAAAAAACAAATGTAAAAAACAGGGTAGCAATAAACCAAGCTAACAATAAGCTAAAAGCAAGAGGATGAAAGATCCAATAAGCCGTGCATCAATCATATGAGCCAAAGAGGCATGAGGGATGTGAATTTCTTTCTATTCCTCAGTGCATATACAGAGTTGATGACCTGTCTGTTGATGTCTTTGAAAAGAACCATCGCAGGAACCAGTTTCTGGTTGTGGAGCATGTTATTTCGCTGCTGCCATATCTCGTAGACCAGAGCTTGTACAACCAACATTCTCAAAACAGAAGGTGCTAATATATTTGACATTGAACTAATTGTGGTTACTCCACTCTCTCTTTCTTAACTCACCTCGGTGGATTGCATTAGTTCACGTTTCTCATTTGCCAATTTTCTGTGAGGCTTCGTGTTGTCACATTTTTTAATATGGCCTGATGATCATCATCATTCAAAGCCTGTAGCTTAATTTTGCTCAATAACAATACAAGAATAGGTGGTCTCCCACTACTTTTGGAAAGCTGCATTATTATAGTTATATGCTTATTCATAAAAATGCATTAACCCATATGATAATCAGTAAAAATAAAACTAGATAGTGGTAGCACCTGATTTTTATAACCTTGAAACTTCTTGATGCTAAGATTAAGACATTTCTCTTTAGTTCCAGTGACCTATTTGTTAAATTGCTTTTGCCCTTGAGGTTTTGCAAGTCTAGTAAAGTTGGATGTTATGTAAAACTTTTCATTGGCCTTAATTGTGAAACTGTAAACATTTTATGAGGTTTAAGTTGCGAAGAAAGTAACATTTCTCGTAATATTTACAACTTTACAATGGAAATGCTTAACTTGTATTGAAAAGTAGACCGCTTGTGATCTCGTCTAATTCTAAACACAATATTACTTTAATAAGTTTATAAACATTACTGCTACTCTGTGTAAGTGACTAGTTTCATCTAAAACAGCGTATCCATCTTTCTGGTTGTAGAGGTGCTATTTGCACGATGATGCTATCTTGCGGTGGTTGAGCAGTGTTTAACGAGCTTGTTTGGCTGCAGTCGGCGATCTTCTGGCATGTCTGGATGAGGCAGTGCCTGCAGGTGGGACAGGATGAGTGTGAGCTGAGCCACTTGTCTATACACCGGACATGAAATCCGTGGTGGCATGTCGGAAGCAGCTTCACACGCTCTTCGGATACAAACTCCGAGAGACATATGGCACACTCTGTATCTAAGCCAGGCAGATTCAAATCAGCAGAGTAACTTACTGTCTGGAAACTCTTCAAGGCTTTTCGTTTGACTCCTGTGTTGCTCAAGCGAGCTGCTGGTTGGTTGTCACCAGCTTCGGATGGTGCTAAACTGGAGCACCTCAAGGCACATCTTATTACAGAGTTGAGTCCAAGCGAGCAAACGAGTGCACATAAGAGGACTGATAGGACCATGACAACATTTGCATCAAAGCTGGTATCATCTGCATATGGGGACGGTGCTGGACTTGGTGACTGATCAAGTAGGAATCTTCTTGAGTAAGAACTTCGAAGAATGTCTTGAAAGATCTGAGTTTGTTTCATGGTCGGAACAGACATGGAAGTTGACATGATCACTTGGGTTTAAGATAGTTCTGTGGTTCCTGTGTGTTCCGTTGGAGAGCCTTTGTTTATATAGAGGAAAGGTAAGGTTTCCATATATCTTTTAGATATTTAATTAGTAATAAATAGTTCTTTTTCATTTTTCTAATTATGGTTTTATCAATTACGCCCACAATAAGGTCCTTGACTTTTAGTTTCTTATTTTCTGGAAAAAATAGTTTTTGCACCTTAATATGCTTTGTTATAGAGAATGGGGTCCATCATACCAGTTGGTGCAAATGGTAGTGCCATGTGGCTGTGGCTTTAGCAAATCAAATCTCCCTGAATTGCTTCCAGGGACCCATGAGCTTTTAACTGGAGCAGCCGTGAACTCTCTCTATCTTTGAACATAGCAGCACAACATTCAGATAATATCTCACTGTTCCCATTGGTGTCAAGTCTTGTAACATATACCACATGCATTAGGTTCATATGCTAGTTAGTTTCCATATATAGTGTTCCTTTTTTAGATTTCTGTGCCTAATCTATAAAGAATAGCTTGGTTTTAGGGATCACCTTGATCTAGTATCTCATATAGAAAACCAAGCAAAGGTTGATTTAAGTTTTGTTTTCTTTGCCTTTTTGCTATATTTTTAACAATGGTGGATTTTTAAAAGTTTTGTTGATTTTGTGTGGTTTTTGAAGGTGTACGGATGATGTAATTCCATAAGTGAATTCCACTTATTCTTGGGGAACAGGAATCCACCCCCGTCCGTAGTAACTTAAGCTGTCCTATGAGTAAGCTAAAAGGACAGAACCTCTCCAATCAAACTCGTTAAAGACTACTTTTATCTATAAAGATCACTTTCATAGCATTAGTAATCCAGCTCCTGCTTCTTTTTCTAAACAGTTTTTTTTTTCTTTATTTATTTTCACATGCTTTTGTTTTTTAAAAAAAAATCAAGAGCTAAAGCAATTGGTCCTACGAACTGAACAAATAAAAATGATTCTTTTTTCTTTTTTGCTTTATGAGAAAATCTTTCATTGGTTGCAAATTGTGAGGAAAATCTACATGAATCTTATCACATGTTTTCCTTGTAGCTCCAAATCAAAGCAAGATTCTTAAAAAGGTGTTTCTATAGAACACTTTTTTTTCTTACTACTTGCTAATAGTTGGTTCAGTGAACATAAGTTCTGGTGAAGATTGTGCATCTTTGGGATAAAAAGGTTGATGTTACAGAGCAGAATATGCCTCTTTTCTATCTTTTCTTACCAGTCTCACTCGGAAATGGATTCCTTTTATCTTTTGTATGTGCCATTTCGTTATAAATGACTTGGAACGAATAAACACATAGTGGTTAGTCTTTTGGTTCCATCTTTAAAGCAAATTAACTTTACTTTTATAGTTTATGCTATTATGATTCTTTTGTTTGGAATATCTTAATTTGATACCATTTGCTCTCTAATTGATATTCTTGATTTTCATGACTATAAAACTGCAGAGGTTACAGAGAGAAACGTTATCCAATTGTATTTCTACGAATGTCTGAAGTGTTACAACACATCAAGTTGAAATCATGCTCAAGTAAGAGTTTTGCTTTCATGATGTGGAACGGATTGGATCCAATGGGTTTTTGAGGGCCATGAGAAATTTTCAGGAACATTATAATTAAAGTTCTCTTTAGTCCCATCTCTTAATAATCTATATTCCATTATTGGTGGAACCTAGTCTTAATCATTATTCTTCATTAATGCTAATTCTCAGTGTTCGTTTTCTGGTGAACTTTTAAGTGAAATATCTACCATACTAAATATCTTTTCTAAGTAAATATCTATATGCTCACCTTTCCTACTAAATATCTTTTCTAAATAAATATATATTTGTTCATTGTTCCTACTAAGTATCTTTCTCTTGATAATGTAGAGAACTTCATTTTGTGCTAGGATGAATAGGCGCAGCCTATTGCGTACAGGTCTTTTGCTTTATAAGGGTATGTCGACAACCTTTCTTCATTATATTATTAGCATAGTTCTGAATTATTATATTACAAAAAGTTTTATACATGGATCTATCTTGTTGATTGAGTCTTTACTCCAACAAGTGGTGATAATTTTCTTAAAGCACTATGATAATGTTTTAAAACATTATCTTCCAAAGCTACCATTGTCCTCTAGTGCTTCTGTAATTACATTATGCTATACTTTTAACGCTGTGAATCATAAATAATTCCCCCTACCCCCTCACCAGAAAACATTAGAATAACTGCAGTGGAAATTAGTATATCTTAACATTTTTAACTGTGGCGGAGAAATTGATTATCTTCAATGTTTGATTATAGTTATGTATAATTGTATTGATATCTTGCGGTTTTTCCACTTAGTTTATACAAGGAACATTTCTAGACACCTTCAATTGTTGAGAGAGTTAAAGAAATTGAAACAGTTAGCTTCTGCAGTAACTTAGGGCATTTACTTAAAAAAGCTAATTTCTCAATTTATCACTAAGTGTTAAGGTAAATGGGCTTCCAAACTAAAACTAATTGGTGATAAGTTGATTGGTCCATCTATCTTATTTTGTCCATTGAGAAGTACTTAAAAAAATAAAATTGTTGAAGGTTATGCACACTCAATGTCATATGATATCACCGTATGATTTGATTTTGATATTCACTTAGATTTGTAATGGACATATGCTACCTGTAAACCATAGTCTTCTGTTATTAACCAATAACCCTTATTTTTTGTGTGAACAGCTTCAGTTATTATTAATCGCTCACTTTTTAGCCGGGACTTTTCAATACTTTATTTACATCCAATCCAATTAAGAATGCCTAGGATCTTATATCTTACTTGTTTATGACATGTTGCTCCTTTTAAATCGCAGGATATCTTAATCTCGTAGTTAGCACCTGTGGTTCTTAACTAAACTAGTTATTAGTAGTTTTTTTTTTTTTTTTGTTCAAAGTTATTAGTAGTTTTTATTAAAGCAAGTTGTGGAATCCAGCTTATTTTTGAATCACTCAGTTACACGGATGTTGAGTTTGATATTTGGAGAATCTATGAAAACGACTAATTTTTTAAGTAGCTGGAAGTTTTTTTTTTTTTTTTTGATAATTCAGATATCCGGACCTTTCACTTAATCCGACTATTCCACCGCGTCCAATCGAAACTGGCGAGGAAGGTTCTGGAGACCAAACGGAAACTATATTAAATCCGCTGTGGCCGGGACTCGAACTCGTGATGGCAGACACCTCAGCTGAGGTTCATTTACTACCAGACCACGAGGCCCGGTTAAGTGGCTAGAAGTTGATCACTCCATGTGGTCTCTATTATATTTGACCGATTTTTTAAATCTAGTTGTATTACAGAGACCAGACTAAGCCAAGTTTGCATTTTTTTTTGTTCTGTTTACGTATTATGATTTATGAGATAGCTCTGAGTAGATCTGAATCGTCTGGCTTAACCTTTATCAGTTCATTTATAATGATAATATGTTGCACTACTTATTGTATATAACCCAAGATGTTCTCCTGATTTGGAGAAAAGGAACCATTATAGAGTATGTATACGAAATTACAGGCTGTATCCATATTCCTATGGGAGAGTGGATTTTGTTATCATTAGGACGAAGAATCTTGTTGTATATTGGCTATACTGATCACTCAGACCCAGGTGTGTGGATTGGTTTGAGGCATATAGGTAGTGCATTTTATATCTTTTTTTCCTATTCATGTATTTGTCACCGCTTCACGCAATACCATGGCATTCATTACTAGGAAAAACATTTGTTCTGTTTAGTGATTGTGACACATAAAGTATATACGACTAGTACTTATCAGTCTTTGGTTATAGATGAATTTTAATGTTTTTGGATAAGATTGCATAATTTACATTCCACTGTAAAGAAATAAATCTGCAAAGAGAAGTTTTGATGAACTCAGTGAGATATATTCTCTCTATATACACTTTGTGCTACAAAAATAAAAGACAAAAAAATCTTCTATCTAGTTTGAGCATATATTAATGATTGTTTCTGAGCACTTAGCTGCTTTCTCTAAAAGTGTTTACTCTTCCTTCAGGTTCTAGAGGAGTTATCCTGATGATTACGCTCTCTGTTGGTGCTGCTGTCACTTGATCAGCTTGACTGAAGTCACCTAAGATCTTCTGGCATGTGTCAACCAGAGAGTGTCTGCACTTTGGACAAGTCATGTGTTGTTGAAGCCATTTGTCAATGCAACGAACGTGGAACCCGTGGTTGCACTTAGGGAGCAACCTGATCTTTTCACCCGAAACAAAATCCGACAAACAGATGACGCACTCTTCACCAATCCCAGAGATGTTCATCTCATGTGAGTAACTCACGACTGGGAACATCCTAAGAACTTTCTTCTTGATTCCTTTGTCTGATGAATCACGTTGTGTTGGAAGACTGGAGACAGGCTCAGAGATCATGAAACTTGAGTAGCGTCTGAAGGCTAAACAGATGAAGTAATGTAACCCCAGGCAGAAGATGATTCCACAGATGAGGACTGAGAGAAGAACTAAGACAGCCCCACTGACGTTGTTCTCATGGCTTATAGGAGGAGTTGGTGCGACCGCAAGGACTCGTTGTGTGTTGTGGTCGAATGAGTGGTTGTGCAGAAGCAGCTTTCTAGAGATAAAACCACCAAGGACTTGTTCATGGAAGGCTTGGGCTGAAGAAGGTAAATCATTTGCAGACATTTTGTTACTCTCTTTGAACAAGCTTTGAATCAAAGTATATTCTCTCTGCTTTGCTTGTTGATGTTTTTGTTGCATACAAAGTGGTCTTATATATATATATATATATATATACTTGAGATGGTTACTGAGTGGCGACTGAGAATTCTTTATAATTGTAGACTAGTAAGATTTGCTTAAGAAAGTGGCATTTTCTTCTTCTTTCTAAGTGAGATTTGAAAGGATTTGGGACCCAGAAAGAGTTTATCCAATGACATTGAATCCTTTAGTGCTGATTGTGCCGTTGGCACACATCTCCTACAACCACAAGAAGCTTGTATAGGGACTATCACTTGTCCAAATTGAATATTGAAATAATTTATTTTGTCTCACTTTAAAACATGATTGATTTAAAACATTATCTTCTAAAGCTACCATTTTCCTATAGTGCTTTTGTCTTTACATGCTCTTGTTAATAATATATATAGTTTTTCCCTAAGAAAAGAACACTGAACTTGTTGCAATAGGAATTAGCCCTTCTTGGACTTTTCAATTGAATGGTAGCAGATACTTATACATCTATAATCTTTTGTTATTATCATTTAGTGCTTGTATTCTTTAGCAATTCAAAGAAAATATCTTGACAGCCTCAGTTGTTGAGAGAGTCTGAACAACTGTGTACCATTAGCTGTTGCACATATTAATGGTATACTTAAACTATACTCAAAATTTTATCTCAGAAATACTTGCTACTAGATTAGACATTTTAACTTGGGCAATTCTCTTACATAACCCTTTTTAAGTTTTTGTCACAAAAATAGCCCTAAAAAAAATAAAATGACCAAAATAGACTTTTTTTTTTTTTTGAAATTTTGATTTTTTTAAAACTTTTTTTTGAAATTTGAAACCCTAACCCCAAACCCACCCCTTAACTCTAAACCCTAAAGTGCAAATTAGTTAACCCTAGGGGTATAAATGCATATAAATGATTTTTTTAGCTTCTAAAAAAACATTTTGGTCATTTTCTTCCTTAAAAACTATTTTTGTGACAAACAAGGTAAAAGGGGTTATCCAAGGGAATTTCTCTTTTAACTTATATGAAGTTTTATATAGATGCTACTACTTGTTTTTTATTTGGACCTATAGGCTATGTTGTTGCAGTTTCACACACTCAATGGCTGAATGGCATATTACCGGGTGTGATTGATACCATCTGATATCCCTCAGATGCGTAATGCACATATGCTACCTGTAAACCAGAGTCTTCGTTGATTAACCAATCATCCTTCGTTTATGTGCACAGCCTCACTTACTATTAAACTCCCACTTTCTAGTGAGGGATCTTGCTTATTTATTGAACTTTTCAATACTTTATTTACATCCAATCAGAAACGCATAGGATCTTAAGCCTTATTTGAACCATCATTTGTTTATGACTTGGCTTTTCTTTTGATAACCTTGTTTATGACCTTTGTTGCTTGCTCCTTTTTCAACTGCAGGATCTCCAAAATCTTGAACTATAGATTATGTGGTCCTTAACTATATGGGTAATTAGTATTTTTGTTGACAGTGGGTTGTGAATTACAGCCTGTTTAGCTGGTTTTGAATCAAGATTATGACTTCGATATCTGGAGAATCTACGAAAACGAATAAGATATCAAGTTGATCACTCCATGTAATCTTTTATATTTGCATGATTGTTTTGTTGTCATAGAGATAGAAACAAAGTAGACGAAGTTTGTAGCGTGACTAGAGTCGTATCTGTCTCATACTACGAGATAGCATTGAGTAAATCTAAGACGTTCGGCGTAGCCTTTTATCGGTTTAGTTATCATGAATTCATGATAATACCTTCAAGTAGCTAGTGTACTACCTATGAAATGGAGAAAAGTATACTAAATCTAGACAGAACATTCACCAGAATCTAATACGAACTTTTTAAAGATGCAGGATGACTAAATTCTGAGGCATAAAACTTGGTTTTGGTATTCAACCTTCAGAGTAGAGTAGGAGCTGCTTGTGATGAGAGTAATTGGAATGTAAACTTTGATTTGATGGATTTGAGAGATTTCTTACATATCTTGCTTCATATGGGCTTTTCGTTTCAACATCTGTCATTTTCATTTAGATAATCCATTTAATTCATCCAAATGATCAATCTGAATTTTACTGGGACTGATGGTTTGTCCATCAAAATGGTTCATGTAAATGAATCATTTAAATTGACTTATGTTCGTTTATTTATTTTCATTTCCATCTAGATAAGTTTAGTAAACAAATGACTAATATACTTTTGTTTTGATTTGATTATATATTTGATATTAATTTGACCTATATTACCTTTTATTATGTAGTCTAATATATTTACATTGAAATTATTCTAAAAGTAGTATTTTGACATTAATAAATTATTAATTCATATAAATTTATCAATTTTTATTTAGATGTGTATTAAAACTTCACAACAACTATAACTTTTAATAAACAAAAAGTTTGATAAACATGTAATTAAAAAACTGTAATGTTTCAAACTAAAAAGAGTTCTAATAATCAACTGATTATAATATTCAAGTAAATATATCTAAAATTAGTTTTGCATTTTTTATTGTAGAAAAACACGATTTCTGTTTTTGACGGAAAACCATAATTTTTCGATTCTAGCGAGTAAAAGCGTTTTTTCTATTTTTTTTGAGGGGGGGGGGGAAACACTACTTTTAGGTTTTGGCAGGAAAATGATATTTTTTTGGCGGGAAAACGAGTTTTTCGATATTTTTGAGAAAATGAGATTTTTTGGGTTTTAGTAGGAAAACATGATTTTTTGGTTCTGACATGAAAATGAGATTTTTCGGTTTTGACAGGAAGATGAGATTTTTTTTTGGTTTTGACGGGATTTTTTTTTTGTTTTGCGGGAAAATGGGACTTTTCGGCTTTTGTAGGAAAACAAGATTTTCCAGTTTTAGCGGAAAACGTGATTTTTTGGTTTTTGCGGGAAAACAAGATTTTCTGATTTTTCTTGAGAAAATAAGATTTTACGGCTTTGCCGAGAAAACAAGATTTTTGATTTTGGTGAAAACGTGAATTTTTGGTTTTGTCAGGAAAACACGATTTTTCGGTTTTAGCGGAAAAACGAAATTTTCGGTTTTGGTGGGAAAACGATATTTTCAATTTTTGCGGAAAAACATGATTTTCGGTTTAAGTATGCAAAATGTGATATTTTGGTTTTGACATGATAACAAGATTTTTTGGGTTTAACGGGAAAACGGATTTTCGGTTTTGGCGAAAAAACGAATTATTTGGTTTTGGGAGGAAAAAAAGTTTTTCTTTGGTTTTGACGGGAAAACAATATTTTTGGTTTTGGCGGAAAAATAATATTTTTGGTTTTGACAGGAAAATGCAATTTTTTGTGTTGGCAAGAAAATGTATTTTTTTTGGTAGAAAAACGAGATCTTTTGTTTTGGCGAGAAAGCATGATTTTTTTAGTTTTTCTGGGAAAACAATTTTATCATTTTGGTATATTGTGCAAGCTGTGAATTTTTTAGGGGTATATTTGAATTTTACAGTTTTAACTAAATCATCTTCATCAAGATGATTCAATTTGGATTAGTCAGCTATTTTTAGAAATTAAACCTAAATTTATAAAAGTTTTCGAGAAGAACCATTCAGATGATTCATAATTTTAAATCTAAACAAACGACAATCTCATCTCCATCCAGATGGATCATCTTACTGGTGAAACGAACAACCAACCCCTACACTCATCTTTTTTACTTTGTTGTGACACATATGAGGATGGATTTATCCTGACCGTGATGGAATTTACGGGTCAAGTCTTAAGTTATGGTACGGTTTAACTTACATATGTGGTTTGTATATACAAAATTGAATTGGTGCCATTAATTTGTGATTCCATAAAAAAGGTACCATGTACTATAACTTATGCTTTAGGCTTTATGTTTGCAGACACGTAGGGTTTAGGGTATAGGTTTCAAGACCAAATTAACATATAGACAATATATATTATGATATATAATATAGAGAAATTCCCTTGGATAACACCTTTTAGTTTGTTTGTCACAAAAATAGCTTTTAAGGAAGAGAATGACCAAAATGTTTTTTTTAGAAGCTAAAAAAATCATTTATATGCATTTATACCCCTAGGGTTAACTAATTTTCACTTTAGGGTTTAGAGTTAAGGGGTGGGTTTGGGGTTAGGGTTTCAAATTTGAAAAAAAAAATTAAAAAAAATCAAAATTTCAAAAAAAAAAAGTCTATTTTGGTCATTTTATTTTTTAGGGCTATTTTTGTGACAAAAACTTAAAAAGGGCTATTTAAGAGAATTGCCCTAACTAATTTGGACTTTAGGGTTTAGAGTAAAGGGGTGGGTTTGGGGAATCCCAAAGTTTAAAGTTTTTTTTTTTATTTTTTTTTAGTTTTAAAGTTTTTTTTTTCTCAGATAAAACCAGTAAAATAAAAAACTTCCGATAAAAACACTGTTTTTGAAAAAAAAGGCTATTTAAGAGAATTGCCCTATAATATATTTTCTGAGTTGCCAAAATTCTGATATTTTTGATATTTTCTTATCACCAAAATTTTCACAGTCATACAAGTAAATCTTTTTTTCTAAAATAGAATATGCCAAGAAATATATTCTTGTAATTAAATATTTATATTTGATCCATTTAAAAAACGCTACACACAAATATTCCGTTAATATATTTGAATTTAAGATTAATTAAATAATTTTATGTTTACATTTTTAATTGTATATTTTCATGGAAGTTCACTAACTAAATATTTTCTATATAATGAATCGAGAAACCTTCCAAACATCTGTATATTTCTGGCTCTTCAATTCTTAAAATTATTTTTTTCATTATCTCATTTCTCATGCAGATTAATGTTAACGGTATAGAAGGACAAACAAGCGAGAAAGCAATTTCACATGAAGTTAGTAATCTCCTTAACTCAATATTGCTCTTCATCTCTTCAATTTCACATTGTTTCTATTTACCAATAATGTTATTTTAATAGTCTCTATTATACCGTTCATATACTAATGTGTTTGTTATCTAATGCAAATAAATATTAACTACATTGAGGGGCAAACAAGTAAGAACGAAATTGAACATGAAGTGAGTACACTTACCATCAAATATATTTCTCTTAATATTCATCATATTGATATTTCGGTTCTTTATAATTGCCCTATTTTACAGCTTTATATTTACCAATATTGTATACAAATTAACGATATTAACGATATGTTTACAGCATTATATTTATATTTTACAACTTTATGTTTCCATTCTTTGACTACATCGGTCTTTATATATCATTTATATACTCATGTAGATCAATATTAACGATATGGAAGACTAAACAACTGGGAAGACAATGAAGACGGATGTGGGTATACGAGCAGATGCAATATTAATGGTACTATTTATCAATATTGTTATTTTAATAGTCTTTATTAGGGATGTTAAATAAGTCTAAGAAATTTAGGGTTGGCCCGGCCTGTTCAAAAAAGTTAAGAGTCCTAAACACTAATGTATTACCTTGGAAGTATTCGGGCCAGTTTAGGGTTGGGTTAAAAAAATAAAGGGTTTAGAAAAGGTTGGGCCATATTAGATAAAAATAAAAGTTCTTTTTTTTTTGTGAAAAACGACGTTGTTTCATCTTCTCAAGCATCTTCGCCGTAATCGCGTTCTAAGAAGATGAAATCGAAAAAGTTCTTGTTCTATCTTCTTCTCTGATCTATTCACGGATCAGACTCAGTCTCATAAGCACCGCATTGACTCAGAGCTTCTTACAACCTCCGTTCATGTTGCTTAGCGTTTGTTCATAAAAGCTCCCACCACCGATCAAAGCTTCAAGCTTTTTGAAGAAACCCCATTTGCTACGTCCATCACCAGAAGCGATCTTGGATACTTCTCTCCACTGAGCTCAAGGTATCGATCCTGTTCCAGTAATACCCAAATCTTATTTTATGTTTTCATGGTTGTTTGATTTTTGTTTGCTAGCTGCTCTGTTCTGAGAGTTTATTTCTCTAATACTTTCAAGATTTCTAGTTATGATTATCAGATACGTGTGTTCAGGACACTAAGTATGTTCACTGATTTAGTGTAATGTATAGTCTTGCTACTGTTGTGTCTCGTTTATAAGTTTAGAATGTTGTAATGTATAGTCTTGATATTGTTGTGTCTCGTTTCTAGTTTGGTGAATTGATGTTCTGCATCTTTTCTTAACTCGATGATGGGTTTTACTTTACTGTTTTCTTGTCTGTAAAGTTAGTCAGTGTTTCAAAGTAGGAAATTATCATTGGTTTTGTTCTTATGAGCTTGAAGCGTAAGAACTTACTGTCATGTTTGTGCTTGAATGTCATATAAATCATGGTATCATAATTGAATTTGTCTGATTGAATTATGTGTGTTATGCTTTCAGGGGCATTGTCTGATTGAAGTGTGTATGTTGTACTTTCATGGATGAAGAGAAGAACATACAGGTTAAGAAACGTCGAGGGGTGACAGTTGAGAGGGTGAAGCTGAAGCTTAAGAGAGTAGTCTGAAGTTTGAGACTTTGAACCATTCTAATTTTTTTAGTATTACGTTGTTGTGTCAAAAAAAGTTAAGGGTTAAAAATACAAAGGAATTTAATAGGGTTAAAGGGTTGAACCCTATATTACATACTTTTGATGGGTTCTAAAAGGGCTAGGGTTCATTTAGGGTTAAGCTTAAATTAATTAGGGCTGATATAACATCCCTAGTCTTTATTATATCATCCGTATACTAATGTGTGTTATCTAATGCATATGAATTTTAATTACATTGAGGACCAAACAAGTGAGAAGGAAATTGAGCATGAAGTGAGTACTCTTACCGTGGAATATGATGCTCTTAATATGATCATATTGTGTTTTTATTCTTTGTAATTGTTCTATTTTGCAGCTTTTTATTTATCCATATTGTTATTTTGTTTGATCTTTATATATCATTTGTGTACTCATGTAGATCAATATTAACGATATTTAGGGCCAAAAAGGTGAGAAGGCAATGCTTTCAGATGTGAGTATACGAGCAAATGCAATATTAATGGAGGAAAAAACAGTTAATCATGTTGAAAGAGTAGACAATACAAGCAAGAAGATTGTATTACATATGTTTTTAAAATCTATGGAGAAACCTATCACCTAATATTTGACATGTTACCAAAAGATGGTGATACTCTAATTTTTTGCTGCTCTACATATAGTATATTGTAAACAAAATTTCAAACCGTAGGAATACTTATGAGTAATGTATTGTAGAGATAAGACATGATTATTATTATATTCTTGTATTCTTCTATCTTTTTATCTTTTAAAGTGAAAATATTTTAATTTGATTGATCATGAAAGTGAATTGCCCAAGATGACGTATTTTCAGATTACCTTACTAAACTACTCTTAGTTATCACATTTTCAATCTCGGTTCGTGTTAATAAATCGTGTGTAAAATGTTTCTCACTCCACCTATGAAAATGTTCTATAAAGTTGCTGACATGGTTAATGTAAGTTTACCTTAACTTAAAAGTTTTTAATTACCACATTTTCAATTCTTGATTCATATTATTTTTTCAAATAATACATATGTGGTATGATATACATACATTGTTAAATTTTTACTGTTTATTGTTTAAACTATTGTAGAGTTTATGTGAAAACATATAATGTTTTGTTATTATTTGGTATTGATTGTAGAATACGTGTATCGTTGTTTTTTAGGGTTTTGGTTTTAAGGATTAGTTCAATGTATAATAGACTCCTTTTTTAGTTTTGATTGATTATAGCCATGTAAAATGGATTTCAGTTATCACATATATTGTGATAATTTTTTAATGATGACCACTTTAAATGAGATATTCAGTTTTCTATAGTTTCTATAATCTATAACAAATTATATTATCTGCTCACTAAAATTATCTTACACATAGGAAATATTAAATCATCCAGATAGAATAGTTTCCTATTTAAATTAATATTGTTTCTATGTCCTCTACTAAATATTCGGTTTTCTCCTGATCGATATTCTCTTACACATACGAGATGTAAAATCGTCCAATAAATATTTATTCCTGAAATAACTTGGACAATATATATTTTGTCATTTAAGGATTGTTAAAAACGAATATTCATTTAACATATTTGAAATGTAAAACTATTTTAACTGTTTTAAATTGTACCTTCTCATGAAAGTTTTACCTCCTAAAACTCTTGATATAATAAATTTATATTTTTTTCTAAGTTAAAGCAGTCCTTAAACTTTTACATGTCTAGTAGTATAGTCGTTTTGCTCTTTAGTTCTTCAATTTGTTGTTTAAGTTGACATTCACTTGATTACTTTTATTCTTTTAGGTTTGTATTATATCTTTTTTATAGTTTTTTTTTCTCTTTCCTTATGCAGATGAATGTTAACAACTTCGAAGACCAAACAAGCAATAAGGCAATAGATCATGAATATTGAGTAATATTTCAGATACAATACAGCCAAAGAAGTTTGACAGGATTTTTTAGATTTGGTAATGAGAGTTGGAATTACATTTAACTCATTTTAAATGGTGGACTCTATATTTATTATTCAACAAATTGAACTATTTCACTTTATTTTCTACGAATTAATGTTAGAAGGTATTTTGCTTTACAATATTTTTATTGTAAATTGTTCGATCGAAAAGCTTTTTGCGAGTTGGGTGAATTTCATAATACATTTTAGTCGAATTCAAGATAGATTTTTGTCTTTAGGTGATATATTCAGCTTGATAAAACTTGACGATATATTTATTTGTTTCACATTAACTATGTCTGTGTTTATACTCCCAAAACCATGCATAAAATATGGATATACAAATACATATACATGTATAACATTTTTTTTACTTTACGTTTATAACCAGTTAACAATACATTAATAATAATTATTTAAACATTTTATTTGATATGTGTACATGAGGGAATATATATTATATAAATATAACCGTAAATCTACGAATTATATTTATGCCCGCACATCGTATGCGGTCCACCTAATATTTTCAAATTTAGAAGGGAATATGCTCAAAAGAAAAAAAATTTACAAGGGAATAGTATTAAGCATAGTAATGCCCATGTCATAATCCTAGTGTTTACATAAAGCATAACATGAAAAACAGAAACAGAAGAGAAAAAGAGATAGGAAATCTCTTTAACAAGACGGAAATTGTCTATTTATCTTTTGGAAAAGTTGTGACTTAAAACTCATGTCATTGCTTGTTCTTGATCGTATCCAACGTCGGTTAACCGTATAGGAGGATTGCTTGCATCTTCAGCGAGGCAGTTTTATTCCATCATGCTTAATGATATTCCGGGGCACATAATGCTATTGAGTCTGGACCATTTTTGACACATAAGAATATATGATGAGTAGTTATCATTCTTAATGTTTATGAATAAGCACACCGAAAGAATACTTCCACAAAGAAAAGTTTGATGAACTCAGTGAGATGCTGCTTGAAAAGTGATAAATATTCCCTCTGTATACAACTTCGTGTTACAGGAAAAAAAAAGACATTAAAAAAAATTGTAAAAAATTTGAACTAATCTGT